>JAODAL010025831.1:0-57891 GCA_025379985.1 Phyllomedusa bahiana | reverse complement strand
AATTTAGATTTTTTTTTTTATGATTTTTATACTTTTTTTATGTGCGCCAGGATAAAACCAAAAATTTGCGCAATTCTGTGACTTTTTTTTGTTTTTTTTTTTTAGGGCTTAAACCGTACGGGTTAATTAACATGACGGCATTTGAAAAGGGGGAAAAAAGGGGCGGGGGTACGTGCTTTTTTTTTTTTTTGTGTTTGTTTTTTTTTTTTTTTAAAACATTTTTTTTTTCCCTTTTTCCCACCTTTTTTTAAAACATTTTTCCCCCCAGGGGGGAATTGTATGAACGATGCAGATCGTTCATACAATAGGGAACCCAGCAAAAACATTTTTATAGCTGTTTTATGATCTCCAGGGGAAAACTGTCAGCCCAAACGCTTCCCACAACCCTTGGGGCATCGTAAATTCATCAGAAAAACCCATGCTTCATTAAAGGCGCCCGGGCTTTTCTGGAAAGGAAACAGTAGCAGCCTGAGGGGTTTTATTTGGGGGAAAAAAGGGGGGCAGCAGGAGCTCACTTTTGCCCCCCGGGCATTGGGGTCAGGCCCCCACGTTTCCGACATGGGGGGGTTTTAAAATCCCCGCCCCGGAGCTCCCCCCGGCCCGGGGGGGGATGGGGAATGATGCCAGCGGTAATATACCGCGGGTTTCCCCATGCCGGCATCTTCCGCGTCGTTTGTGAGAAACCGCAAGATCCCAGAGGGTACTTTAGTAAATTTTGGGGAAAACCCCTCCCCACTTTGAGGGAATGAGTACGTCAAATGTCGGAAAGGGGTTAAAAATTTTAAAAGTGTGCAAAATACAAAAAACTTTTTTTGGGTTCGAAACATCCAAAAGCATTTTTTGAAAAAAATGTAAGAAAAGGGTGCACATTTGGCAAGGCAATAACATACTTTCTATTCCAAATTTTCAGGGGCAACACTAAAAAAAAGGGTAAACATCAAAGGCTTTATGGGAAAATTTTTGGGAAAATACATTCTGCAAAGGAAAATATGAAAACCTGGGTTTTTATTTCCCATAGTTTTGATAAAAAATGTTTAAGCCCCACCCCCCAAATTTGCGTCAAGGGGATTCCAGCAAGGGAGTCCTAAACACAAGGGGGCGACAAGAATCCGCCACTTCGGGGGCACCTTCCCACGCTCGATTGGAAGCTGGACGACCACCGCCCTTAAACCAATCAGTCTTTTCTCCCTTTTTACTGTTTTTTTGAACTGCCCCGCCTTTGAATATGATTGGTCAATATTCTCCATAGGTTAAAATGGGTCCCGTCGCCCCTATTCTGAGGGTCAATTCTCCCCCATAGGTTAGAAGGGGCCACTGTCGCCCCTATTCTGACGGGTTGGGTTTTTTGGCCCTCAAAATTCTTAAAAAATTTAATTACTGTATTTCCGGCAAATTCTCTCTGTTGCAATTCCTTATGTAGCCCCGGTCTCGGGACAAACCGTTGTTGGGATTTAACTTTTTTATTTTTAGAGAAGGCTTCAGCGCTTTATTATAATGTTTTTACATTTAATAAAATTTTTTTTTTTTCATACCCCAGCCGCAGGGCGCTGAGCGCTGAATTGCAGCCCATCTCTCCATAACTAAAGGGGAGAAGTAGCTCGCGCTCTGATTGTGGTACCCAAACCCACCGCACCAGCCAATCAGTCTTTTTTGCATTTTACTTATTTTAAACTGTCCCCCCTTGATTTTGATTAGTTCAAACTTTCTCCATGGGCTAAAAAGGGTCCCCTGTCGCTCCATTTTCGTTTGGCTGAGATACCAAGCCCCGCTACTCACCAATAGCTCTTTTCTGCATTTTTTGTATTTTAAAATGTCCCCCTTTTTATTCTGATTGGTCGATAGGTTTTAAGGGTTCATGCGCTCCTATTTGTTTGGCCGGTTTATGCGCCCATGAGAATAGCTTTCAAATTTGAATTACTGTTTTTCCCCGGAAATTTCCAATATCCTAATTCTTGAATTGCCCCGTTTGTTTTTTGGAAAGTATTTTTTTTTTTATTTTTTTTTTTTTTTTAGGTTTGAGCTCTTTTTTGGGAAGTTTTCCCGGCCTTTATAAAGGCGATTTTTTTGGAAACAACCCATCCCCAGGAAAATTTAGCCCGAGTTTTGTTGGTCTTCTGTTTGTTCCTCTCATGTTCCTTCTTGCTTCACTTCGCCTTCCCGGAGCATTTAAGCCAAAAAATCTAGGTCGACTGTCGGAGCTGCCGACCTGCAGTGCGCCCCTTTTCCGACTCGCATCGTACATCCCCGGGGTTTTCGAGCGGGGCCCCCCGGCCCCCCCGGAACGCCTACACCGGCCCACACCCCGCCCATTGCCCCCCCCTTCATTGGGGCCAACCCGAAAATGGCGAACGCTGCCCCTAACACTGCATCCCGCTCCACAGGGGGGTTCGGGCCCGGGGGGTGCGGGTTTCCCCCAAAAAACAGGCGAAAAGCCCGATCATACATTCGCCCAAAAGGGGACCTCTCGGGGCCCCGTTCGACTTTTAACATTTAGGGAGGAAAAGGACTACTATGAATAATCCCGCACGGTTTAAAAAGGTAGGGGGAGTAATAAGCCAAAGAGGCGCCACTCCTCATCAAACTACAAAAAATTTTTGGTCTCACATCCAAAAACATTTTTTGAAAAATGTAAGCATAGGTGCACACTGGCAAGGCAATAACATACATCTATTAATTGTGCATAATATCAGGGGAGAAATACAAAGTTTATGCAAAGATTTAATGGGGCATCCATACATTTCTGTTTTATAGATACTGATTTTAATTCCAAAATTAATAACTCCATCCAGATGCTCCTCTTGGTCAAATATGACCAGAAGCCCGCTTCAAATTTAAAAGTGCAACCCTGGCGTTTTGTATACCTTCAAATTCAAAAATATTTGTATGCTGTATATTATAGGGGTATGTTCCGCACCGCTTTCCCTTTTAGCAGAGAAAAAAGCTCCAAAAAACAGCATTCATAATCCCAGGTAGTGGCAAAACAGCGTTTGTGGGTCAACACTAAAAGGGCCTAACACTCAAAATGTCAGGTTAGTGTTGGCTTTTGACGATGGGAGAAGATATGAGAAAACTGACTAAGACACTCTTTGCTGTGATGTCAGTGTGTGCTTTATCCTTGAACTCTGACATCACTATGCAAAATATGCTTATGTGTGCATAATTCCTATTCTATGACATCACTGTGCACATTATTCCACAATTGTGACATCACTGTGCACATTATTGCACACCTGTGACATCACCATCTATTCTGGCCATGTTATTTGTTATGCCCCTGATACATGACCTTATTGACCATACAGCCACAAATCGAGTCTCTGCAGCTTTGAGCTAAAATAGCAAACTAGTTTTTCTTGTATACTAATTGCTGGTGATTTACTCATCTCTAGTTTGGAATGAAGGAACTATCAAATGTCTACTGGGAACTTATTTTTTATTTAGTTTAGTTTTACAAATGAATCCATAATGAAAATATGAAGGAACAAACGGCCGGACAATGCTCACTTACCTATTAATGCCATTTCAGGAAGTTTAATTAGCCTCTCTTAACATTTTCAGAGTGTTCATAAAATCTATGGCACTTCATCAACCATTAATTTTGTAGAAACACTGTGTATTTGAGATTAGTCAGTTCTTCCAAGGCCATTTTGAGGCGACTGTTAATTATACTTTGCATGTGAGTGGAAATCATATACATAAGGAATAAAAGGGAATTTAGGAATGCATTTTAGATTACTATGGAGAATTAAGGTTTGTTCAAATTCATATTCAGGGGAAAATGATATGCAAAGGGCACGTTATATGGGAAATTAAGACAGGAATTAAAAAGGAATCAATGATGTAAAATAAATATGGAGGGAAAACACTTATGAACATTTAAAATGCGCTAAGGGACAACCTAGAGTGAACTAAAGAATAGCAAGCTTGACAATATACTGTATGTTCCTGCAGGAAATAAACTGCTGAGTCTGTGTTAGTGAAATATGGTTTATTTTAGAGAACAGAACATCATATCCTTAATAACAGTCAGCATGGATTTTTATGTAATCCTTAGCTGGGCTTTAGTGTGTTATTTTCAGACTCTGCTACATCTGTATATTCCCCAAGGCCAAGTTCTTCTCTCGGTTCCTTGAGAACATTAAATTGGAAATGTTATACCTAATGCTAAGTTCACTCTTAGAGCCTTATACTTATGCTAAGGTGCTGTCACAAGTTATTTTTATTGTTGAGGTCAATGGATGTTGGTTTGTAAACCAGGTACAAGATGGTGCAAACCCTACAATACATAGCCTATTAATTTTCATAAGTATGGTAAGCAAGAACATGTATTTCTAGAAATTTGAGATGTCATCAAAGTGAAGTCAATAAAAGCACAGGCCTATGAAAATTGACAGGGGGTTTACCAGTTGGTTCACTTTGGAAGACTGGTAAGAACGGAGCACAAACCTCACTTTGTTGTAAGGCTCTGTTGTGTCGTACAGTATGGCTTGTGTCCGTGGTCGCTTACTTCTGAGCTGCTCTGCTCTGTGCAGTTTTCCTTCGGTCTGATACAACCACTCTATCAGCCAACCAGGTCCTCTGCTGTGTCTTCTCTCTACTGCACGTGGGTGTTGGTCCAGTGAATGGGCTAGTGCATGTCACCAGAGCTCTGGGACAGGTATGAACGGGGACATGTATGGAACAGGTAAACCATTTTAAAAGTGGTTTACCTGAGCCAGAAGTTTTGTTTTTGCACTAGAATGCGCCTGATTTATGACCCACAGTATAACAGGTTCATAGATTCAATGGTATTCTACGCTACTAATGCTCGCAAAAGAATGGCACCTGCACGCCAAAAATCATACATGTCGCCCCTGGTGTCTATTTAAAGCAACACTTCCTCTATTTCTTTGCCTAATCTTTGACTGTGCTTCTTGGTGTTTGTTAGCAAACTTTGCATCGTGATTCCTGGTATTAACCTTGGTTTTTCCATCAGTGTCACTATTTGTCTGCTGCTTGCCCTGACCAATGTCGAACAGAGGACCAGAGGAACTGCCACGCATACTGCTGTGAGCTCCAACTGGCCCACCTGGTGGGTCCCAAGCTCTGTGGCATGTTTCTAACTGTATGTGCTTCCTTGGGACGCACATGCAGTTAAACTTTGGCCACTTACTACTGTGGGCTGCAGGCAAAGCCTATGGCTCACAGTAGTAAGCGGTGCAAGTGCCGTGTTATATCAATGCTATCACGCCTCCTGCGTCATTGTGTCTCCTAGACCAAAAGCAATAGGCCTAGGCCTAGGAGATACCAGGAGCAGCATCTTGGTGTAGGTGGCATAATGATGTCATGCTCCAAGTGTCAGGCACAAGCTCCCGCATGAGCTGTTCAGTGAGGAATTGGGAATAAGTGAGTATCTTTTTTTTAACAATCAGAGGACCTATATATCTCCCTACAAGGGGCCTATATACTTACATAGTTACATAGTTTGTAAGGCTGAAAATAGGCAATACTTCCATCCAGTTCAGCCTATTTTGCTAAAGTGTTGCTAAAGTGTTGATCCAGAGGAAGGCAAAAAAAACCACATGAGGTAGAAGCCAATTGTCCTCATTTTAGGGAAAAAATTCCTTCCTGACTCCAATCTGGCAATCATAATAAATCCCTGAATCAACAACCCCTCTCCAGAATCCTAGTCACTAGAACTTGTTATATTATTACACTCCAGAAATGCATTCAAACCCTTTTGAATCTCTGTTATTGAATTCACCATGAAATGTTCCTCTGGCAGAGAGTTCCACAGTCTCACTGCTCTAAAAGTAAAGAATCCCTTTCTATGTTTATGTAGAAACTTTTGTTCCTCAAGACTTAGAGGATGCCCCCTTGTTATAGATACAGTCCTGGGTATAAATAAATCTTGAGAGAGATCTCTATATTGACCATTGATGTATTTAAACATATTTATCATGTCCCCCCAAAGCCAACTTTTCTCTAAACTAAATAACCCCAATCTTGCTAATCTTTCTGGGTATTGCAGTCCACCCAGTCCTTTTATTATTTTTTTGCCCCCTTTGTCCCTTTGTTAAAGCTCTCCCAATTTTTTTCCTGTGCACTGGGGGGCCCATAACTGTAAACAAATACCCATGGGGGTCTAACCATGACTTAAATAAAAGGGGAAAATTTAAATTGTAACGGACAATTTGTGGTTTCCCGCTGGACCACCAAAAAGCGATGGGGAACCCCACACCAGGGGGGCAAATCTAAGTAGGTCCCTTTTTTTAAACCAACCCCCGCCGCAAAGCGGGAGAGGCCCTTCTGGGGCGGGAATTCATACCGGGGCCCGTTCCACTGGGGGGATTTTGTTTGGGGGCGGTGGCGACCAAGGGGTGGGCGGGTAGCAAAACTTGGGCAGGCTTGTAGTCGGGGAAAAGGGCAGGAAGGTCAGGGCGGGTGGCAGCAAAGATTCGTGGGGGTTAAACGAAACGGAGGGTTCGGTAAAAACAAAGAACAAGACAAGACCTTTTGGAACGTTTTTCTCAAAAGGGCCTGAAGCACAAAGACCGAAAGGGTTTTGCCGGGAAAGGCCGGACTTAAATAAAGCAGTTCCCCAAAAAGGGCCAACCCCCGGGTCCCAACTGCCCCCTTTTAAAATTTTTCACACGGCGGCGCCGCGCGCTTCGGGGGACTAAAAAAAGACGGAGGGGACAGGAGCGGGGCCCGGGGTGTAAGTGACAAGGGGCAGGGGCAGAGGGGGGTGGAGCCCGGTATCCGGGGTGGGGGAACGGGGCCGTTTCGGATTGGGGGAAAGGGAGGGCCCCCCCGCCCCCGGGACGGGGGTCCGGGGGGCATCCGTGACATTACCACCCCCCCCCCCTTTGGGCATCTTGAGGGGGGAAAACCATATTTTGTCCGACGGGGCCCAAAACCTTTTCACCCTTTGGGGAGAAGACAGGGGGATGGCTTCTTTTTATCAGCTTGAGCCTTTCTTTCGCTCAGAAGCATGGAGCAGAGACTTGGGGGTCGGGAAACCAATTTGGCCCTTCATGCCCTTTGGATCATTTGGTTTTTCGGCCGCCAGAACCCCCGGATGGTTTCCCAAAGAGGGAGAGGGGGGCGGGATGCAAAACCATCCCAAGTAGAAGGGGGAGGCCCCCGCGACTTCCAAAATTCAATGCTTTGTCAGAGAATTCCGCCCAGGGAAAGCAATTTTGGACCTCATCTTGGCTGCAGAACAAAGTGACGTAGGTAACCCCACCCCAAAAACCTGTTACCCTCCCCACCGGGGCCATTCCTGAGGGTGGTAGGGGGGAAGAGAACCCCAAGGGCTTCCCCTTTGGATTTGGGGAACCCCAGAGCCCCCCAAAAATTTTGGAAACAAACTGGACCCCCCTCGACCCCAAAACTATTTTGCTGGGGGAGCCCATGAAAAACGAAAAACTTAAAGAAAAAATTCTCGGGCCGGGCGAGGGGCAAAACGGCGGGCCAGGCAGCGGGACAAAAAAAAGCAAAAAGGCCCAACCCAGCTCCCCCAACCCCTGTTGTTTTCCCGGGTTTTGGCAGGGGGCCCCGCACTCGGAAAAGGGCATCGGTCCCAAAAGGGTTAAAAGTAAAAAAAAGGCCACCCAAATTTTTCCTTTAGAAAAAAAAACCCCAAAAAGAAGGGGGCCAAAAAAACAGGGTGGTTTAAAGAGCTGCCCGGCTTTTAAAGGTTTCACATAACCCTTAGTCGTAGCACAAAAAGCCTTAAAAGTAACACAAAATTTAAATACCATGTAAGGGGCAAACTAAAACCTTTTGGGGAACGACGCTCCGATCGGCGCAAAACCCCGGGCCCCCCTCCCGCACTCCAACCCCCGGGAACCCGACCCACACGCGCCGGACCCCCCGGGTTTCCACCAGGGAAACACCCACCAATAGGGGGGGGTTCCCTACGTATGGGCCGAGCCCCACACCCCCCACCCCGCCCCCCGGGGCAGGAAACACAACACCCAGCACAAGCCAGGATAACGTACCAACCCCTAATCCCAAAGAGGGAAAACAAGTGAGAATAAAATGACAATTAGATAAAAACAAAGTCCACAGGGACTGCAAGCAATAATTAATAATAACGACCAGAATATATGTTATGAAATAGATAGCAAGCCCAATGATTCAGTAGTGAAACATTTTTTTCCTGCGCAGATTTTTTACCTGTGGGGACAATATTTTTAAAATGGGAAAAATCCAAAAGGCCTCCCCAAACTTTTTTAATTTTTCTTATTAAAATTTCCCCCCCGTTTTCCCAAAGTGACTCTTTCTTTTTTGCAAAAGTTTTAAATCTCTGTTGGTATTAGAATTATGAGGCCCTATAAAGTGAGGGAAAAGCACCGACAAATGTTCGACCCCTGAACGGAAATTTTTTTTCCCATTTAAAATTTCTTTAAAAACCAAAAACCCCAAATTTGGCGTGAAGTATATCCCCCCGTAAATTTTTTGTTGGGGATATATCACAATTTAATTTATGTAAAACAACCGACATGTGTTGGGGAATTAAAAAATATTTGTCTAATTGGATGTTCTTTCCCACCGTCGAAAATTGAAAGTAGGGGGGGTACATAATTACAGGTTTTAACAAGGGTGACCCCCCCCCAATTTTAAAAAACCCCTATTACAGTGGGCCCCATGGGTTTAGTTTAATTAGACATAAAAAGATTTGGGGGAAAAACCACATTGAAAAATAGCTTAGAACTCAAATAAAACCCCCCGACCCCCACTTTTAAATATTTGGCCCAAAAATGGGATCTTTTTTTAAAAACGGCAAATGTTTTTTGAAAAAGTTTTTTAACTTGAATTAAAAATTTTGGGGATTGTTAAATCTAAAAAAATATTTGGGGATTCTATTTTTAAAAGGGGGTTCTCTTGCGTGATTGAAAAAAATTTATTCTTTGGGATGCATTCTACTTTTGATAATTGCGATTTAAAAACCCAAAAGGTTTGGGGGGAAACCTCTCACCAAAAGGGGCCTTGGCAAATCTGATTGGAAACCTTTTTTATAAATTTACATTTTGCTCCCCAATTGCGCTTGGCCCCAATGATTTTTCCAATTGGGAAAAAGGGTAGCTTCGGTGGGCCCGGGGGGACTACTATTTTATGGGAGGGGGGGTTTTAAACCCCTATCTTCCCTAAACGGCTTGTGGAAATAGGAAAACCCGGGGCAGAACCCCTAAAAAGGGCCAAAATAAAAAAAGAAATTTGTTGTTAAATTGATACTCAAACTTAAACCCAAATTTAAAAAGGGTTTGGGTTTTTAAAAGTTAGTCATGAAGAGTGGAAAGGGAACAGGGGGGGGAAAAAAATTGGCCACCCTTTGGAAAACCGATCTGGGGAAAAACCCAAAAAAGGTGTTCCCAAAGCCAAAAGGAGGGAAAAACGGTTACAAAAGTCCACCCGCTATTTTTGGGTACTTTAAATGAGTAGGTTTGGGTAGTGGATGTAGAAGGCCTGGCCGGGCTTGTGACAGGAGTCTTTTTTGGGCGGGACGGGAGTTACAAGACTAAAACAAAGCCTTGACATTTTTAAACCCCGCGGTCGGGCCACCATAGAACGGATTCGGGAGGAAGGGTTTTTTCGGGAACCGGGAGGGCCCTGGCCACCAAGGAGCAATGCCCCCAAATTTTCAAGATACTTCGGGGCGGGGGAGGGGGCCCTTATGTAAGGTATTGGGGGTTTTTTGTGATCCGAATAAAAATCAATGGATGGCGATCACTTTCCCCCAAGGGCAATAAGGGGCCATTCCCCCAAAAAACCAGTTTTATGGGCCAGTACCTTCCCAGTCCCCAATCGTGTAGTTCCCTCCCCCCGCCCCGGTGAGAACGTTTTGGGAAAAAGAAAAAAAGTTATTTTGGCCCTTGGGCCCGGGTTGGCCCCTTTTTTTTGGCGTGAAACGGGCCCAAACCCCCCACAGACGGGGAAAATCCATTTTCCAACAAAAAAGGGAGTTTCGGGGGGACCCGGCCGGGGAAAGGAAGTTTCAGTGGCAAAGGCAGCCCTTGGGAGTTTAATGAAATGCCCCCCCTCAGCTTCCGGGGGCCACTAGGGGGGTTACCGTGTTTTTTTGTAACGCCCAAAGGGAGCTACTAGCTTTGAAAAGGAGAAAAAATTTGGGGGCTTTTAGTAGTCACAAAACCCCGGGAAGGGCTGTATGGCTGGGCGGGGGCCGACTGGGCCTGGCCACTCCCAACACCCCCCCCGCGGATCGTTTCCCCACCCCGGGGCCCTTTGGGTTCAAGAAAAATTTACCCAAAACGGAAGGCTTTTTTTGGGTGGAAGGGCATTTCCCCCCCAGCTTGGCATACGGGATTTTTTACCCTGGGGAGACACTTCAACAACCTGACAAAAAAAGGTTTCGGGGGGGGTTTCGAGTTCGGGAGATACCCCAAAGATATCATCTAGGTAAACCACAAGGGGTTAGAGATATCTCTAAGATGTCTTTCAAAAGGGGCCCCTTTTGGAAGACGGCAGGTGAAATTAAAAACATTTCCGAAGGGGCATCGCCAGGTACTCAAATTTGCCCTCCCGCTGTTAAGGGCCGTCTTCCATTTATCCCCCTTTTGGCGGATTCGGCCCCAAAAATTGAAGGCCCCTCTCAAATCCACTTGGAAAACCTTGGCCCCCGCAGATTAAAATAAGTCTGTGATCAACGGAGGGGGTCCCCCCGGGTTTTTTCACCGTGATTTTGGGTTCAAAACCCCGGAAGTCTTTTCGGGGCCAAAAGGGAGGCCTCCTTCTTTTTTTTCAAAAAAAACCCCGCTCCCCGGGAGAAAAGGACTTTCATATCCCCCCCTTCGGGAAAATTTCCTGGAGTACTCCGAAATGGCTTGTGTCCCCGGAACCGGATAAGGGGAATCTGCCCCGGGGGGAAACGGGAACCAGGCAGTAAGTCAATCGGCCCCAGTCGTATGGAAAATGAGGAGGAAGGCCTCCTTTTTTTTTCAGAGAACCCCATCACAAAACTCCCAGATACCACGGCAAACCGGGCGGCGCTCATAAGGGGGCCCGGGGGCGGAGCGGGAAAAGCCCCCCCCGGGGCGAGGCCCACCAACAAGGGCCCCGCCGACAGTTGGGGCCCTTTTCCAAACCAAGTTACTTCTCCAGAACCCCAAACCCGGCGTGGGGAGAGGGAGCCGAAACCCAAAGGAAAAGGCCCGAAGGACCGCCGACGGGGAGCGGGGGTAAACATGTGGGAAGGAGACTCTTTCCTTTAAACAAAGGGGCCCCCCCCGGGAGGGACAGTGTTTGGGTGAAAAAAGGGAGGGGTTTTCGCAAAGGAAATCCCCGCTGCCCAAGACGAGATAACGAACTTTTTCTATTTTCCCCCCCGGGAAAACCCAGAATTTTTTTGGGAAATTTCCCCCCGGGGCTGAGCCCAAATCCAGAAACCCGGGAAATTTTGGGAAAACGGATTCCATTCAGACATGCCCTTTTCACGGGAAATCACGGGCGTGGAGAGGGGGGATTTGCACCTTGGAATCCTCCCCCACAGAACCTAGGGGGGGGGAGTTTCCCGCATGTTTGGAACGCTTGGGACAACCCCCTCTGGAAATGTTTCGGGGCTCCCACAATAGAGGCACAATTCCCCTTTTGCCAAACCGGGGCACCCCCTTTTTCCCTAAATTGAAAAACGGCCCGATCAATCTGCAGGGGCCCCCTCAGGGGTGTTTTGGCGACTGTGGCGCGGGAGGCCCTGGAAAAACGGGGCCCCGGGTGGGGAAAACCCGGCAGTTTGGGCTAGCGGGACGCTCTTTTTCTTTTTTTTTTTTCCTTTTTCCCAATAAAGCGCAAAACAACGGAACCCAAACCCGGGATCAATTTTCCACTGGGGAAAGGGAAATCTTTTTAAACTGGGGCTTGAGGGGCCCTTTTTTTTAAAGGTGGCACACAAAGCACCCTTTCGTTCCATGACAGTTCTGAGGCAAAGGGGGGGGAATTTTGCACCGCAAGTCTCCCCCCAAAAAACCCCCTGACGTGGGTTTTTGGGAAAGGGCTGTCAGGGTTTGGGGGATGCCCCAGCGGGTTCCTCAAACACACCTGGGGGGAAACTTACTGGGGGAAGACTCTAATCCGCCATCCCCGGGACTTCCTTTTCCTACAAGGGTTAGCCCTTTCCAAAGGCCTTTCCCCGGGAGAGTCACTGCCCGACGAAACCCCACCTTGGATTTTTTTCCGAAGGGAACGACCCCCCCATAATTTTCCACATAAAGGGGGACTGGGGGGTTTAAGGCCCCCTGAAAGGCCTTGGGTCCCCCGCCCAAATTTTTATTTGGGTAGGGAAAACCCCGGTTTGGGGGGGCCAAACCGGAGGCCACGCCACGGGGAAAACCCCACTGAAAGCCACGGCGCTGCTGATTTGGGTATGAATTTCTGCATCATAGAGGAGTGGGTGATAGCGTTTAAACTTTGACAATCGTCTTTCCCGGGGGTTGAAGTCAAAAACCTGGCAATTATCAAGACGTTTTTCCGATAGTCGATAATAATTATCGCCGATGACCTTTAAAAAAGTCTAGGGGGAGAGCAACAACACCTTCATTTTTTAAAAACCCAAACGGGGGCGGAAAGCTGGAATTAAAATCCACAACAGTCAAATGTATACGTGCTACAAATCTTTCAAAACCCTTTAGGGTTTGGAACTGGACCCTTAACTATTCCCGTCCTTGTACCCAGATGACCTTAAACCTGTCACCCACAATTAAAAGTGCCAGAACAATAGGGGTTTTAAACCATCAAATTTTTTTGAACTGGACATAGATATCCCTGTCCTGGAAAAGCATGAGCCCCAAACCTGCTGACCCCAGATTAAAAAGTGCCGGAAAAGGAGTCTTTCAACCACCATTTTAGTTGAACTGGAAATTGACTTTTCCTGTCCTGGGCCCCAATGACCAAAACCTACGATGACCCACAGATTTAAAAAGTGCGAAAAAGGAGTCTTTAACCAACCATTTTAGTTGAACTGGACATTTAACCCAAAATTTGTCCTGGTCCCAGATGATCCCCAAACCTGTCTGACCCACAATTTAAAAAGTGCCGGGAAAAAGGATCTTAACCACCATTTTAGTTTACTGGACATTGACTATCCTGTCCTGGGCCACACCCTGAGCCCAACTGCATGCACCCCCAGATTTAAAAAGTGCCGGAAAAAGGAGTCTTTTCAACCACCATTTTAGTTTAACTGGACATAGACTATTCCCTGCCCTGGACCGCAAGCAATGACCCAAAAATCTACATGACCCACAGATTTGTGGCCGGACTGGAGGAAAGAGGAGGGAGACTGCTGGATGCAGGTTGCATTAACCACTGAAGGACAGATTGGCGACGCTGTTCGTTATGAGAAATTTACAGGGCCTGACCCAGCGATGACAGGCCTGACGGGCCTGCAACCGACGATCCGCTTGGCATGCGTGTTGTCGCCAGCACTGGAAGGAGCCCCCTTCTCTCGTACCTCTCCTCCATGTCTAACCCCCCTCTTTGCTTGCTTACCACCTGAATTTCGCTCCATGTTCAGAAAGATAAAAATTTGAGAAGGTATGGAAGAGTTTTGGAAAGTCTCTTATTAAAAGACGGCAAATCACAGCTATTCTCAAATCCCTCAAATCAAAACAAAATTGCTGGGTTCAAATTTAACTGCAAGGTACCTCTATCAACAAAGCTTGACTGACCAAAAGTGAAAAAAACACGCATCTGAAATGTATACGGATAATAAAAGGTATTTTTGGCACCTATCAATACATCTGTGGTGACTACAAAATTGCTGGATTCAAATTTAACTGCAAGGTGGCTCTATCAACAAAGCTGGCCTGCGCCAAAGTGAAAAAAACACGTATCTGAAATGTATATGGATAATAAAAGGTATTTTTGGCACCTATCAATACACCTGTGGTGACTACAAAATTGCTGGATTCAAATTTAAGTGCAAGGTACCTCTATCAACAAAGCTTGACTGACCAAAAGTGAAAAAAACACCTATCTGAAATGTATAATGATAATAAAAGTGGATTTTTGCACCTAAAAAAAATAGCCCCTGAAAGATAGTAAAAAAGACCCTGTACCCTAATAAAATTTTTCAGGCTCCCCAAACACCCAAAAGTAATATTTCAAACAGAAAATTTTAAAATAATAAAGCTATTGCAATGCAATTTCTACACTAAGTCTGGGTGCACAATACCCGGATCCTTTAACCCCTTTAAAACCCCTTTATTTTTTTCGGCAATTCGGGTAAGGGTTCCCGCAAATTGCCGTTTTGAGTACGTCACGGCGATTTGCGGTCACAAAGGGGAAACGGGGGGCCAAGATCGCGGCATGGAACCGGCGGTTTTTTTCCCGTGGATCATGGCCCCCCCCAACGGCCGGGTGAGCCCGGCCCCCCGGGGAGTTTAAAACCCCCCCGATGTCGAGGAGTCACTCCTCCCGCCCGAGACCCGGCGCAGTAATGGCACTGAGCGCGCTACTGGGGTTTTCCTACCAGGCACCCCGGATGCTGAATGACGCATTCCGGGTTTTTATGGTGACGTCCGTTTCCCCACAATTAATTGGGGGGCGCGTGACTGACAGTTCCCATGGGCCCAAAGCATAAAGCAAAAGCTGTATGCTGATTTTCCTTTGCATGAACGATCTGACGATCGTTCATGAAATTCCCCCCTGGGGAAAAATTTTGTTAAAAAGTGTGAAAAAGTAAAAAAAAAAGTGTAAAAAAGTAAAAAACAAACAAAAAAAAATAAAAATAAAAACACGTAATCCCCCTTTTTTCCCCTTTAAAAACGCCAATCCCCCAAAAAAAAGATAAAAAATTTAAAAAAAGTCCCAAATTTTTTGGGTATTGAGTGGTGCGTTGGCCCCAACCATTTTTAAATTTTGTATTTTAAATTTTAAACCCCGTACGGTGAAACCTTTAAAAAAAAAAAAAAACGGGAAAACCCTTGTCCCCAAAAATTGCAAATTTTTGTTCATCCCCCCAGCACAAAAAATTTGGAGAAAAAAAGTAAATAAAAAAACTCATATAAAACCCCAAATTTAATGCCATTTAAACCTTTCAGTTAAACCCGAAAAAAAAGGGTTTCCTTAAAACAGTCTGTATAGGGAAAAAAATTAAAAAAAGTTTGTCTTTTTAAAAGATAGTGTTTGCAAAAATATTTTTTTTTACCCCAAAAAAAAACATTTTTTTTCAAAAAAATTGTGTTTCAAAAAAAAAAAACTACATAAATTGGGTATCACCGTAATCTTTCTAAACCCACAGAGAAAAAATTTTAAATTTGGCACGGATACTGCACGGTGAACGCAAATTAAACGCCTTTTAAAAGTTTGGGCCCCTCAAAAATTTTTCCAAAAAAACCCGTCAATCACCCCCGGAAAAAAAAAAGCCCCTAAAACAGCCCCATAAAAAAAAAAATTTAAAAAAAAGTTATGGCTCTCAGACTGCGGTGATGCAAAAACGTTTTTCCCTTTTAAAATAAAAAGTTTTTTTTATTGTTAAAACAGAAAAAAATTAAAAAAATATAAATTTGTGGTTTGCTGTAATCGTATAAAAAAACCTGTGAGAAAAAAATAGAATGTTTTATACCGCACAGTGACCGCTTTTAAAAATAAAAAAAAAAAAACACTACCAGGTTTGGGTTTTTATTTTGTACAAAATGCCTCAAAAAAAACCCTTAATAAAAAGTGATCAAAGCATCCCCCATACCCCCCTTTTAAGGTCCCCAAAAAAAAACATCAAATCATCTCGAAAAAAAACAAGCCCACAAGCAGCTCCTTATGAAAAAAAATTAAGAAATCTATGGCTGTCAGAGCAGGAAAACTTTAAAAACGAAAAACTTTTTAAAAAAACTCGTTCTATTGGGGTAAAATTTAATAAAACAAAAAAAAAAAATAAAAATTTGATATTTTTGTAATTGTACCCAAACCCCCATAAAAAAGGGTTTTTCCCGTTTTTAAATTCCTTTTTTTGGGGGATACTGTAAAAAATGAAGCCAAAAAAAATGGGGGGGGGAAAAAAACTGCTTTTCCCCCCTCCTTTTCCCAAAGGCCCCCAATGCAAAAAAAAAAAACTAGGGAAAAACCCTTTGGTGCGCCCAAAAAAAATCCCAAAAAAACACTTTAGATGAGATCCTGGGGGGGTTTTGGGTTTTCCAAAATGGGGAAAACTTCGGGAAGGTTTAAACCTTTTTCTAAGTATTTTGGGGGCTTTGCGTTTTGCGACATGGCCCCCCCAATATCTGTGTGCCCAAAAAGCCAAATAAAAAACCCTCCCCCCCTTGTCCCCCCCTCCCCTGCGCCCAAACACCCAGTTTAACCCCCCCATGTGGGTTTATTGCTGAATTTGGAAAAGAAATTGCGTAACCAATTTTGGGGATTTTTTTTCCAAGATTCCCTTGAAAAAATTTAAAAACATTTTCACCCTTAAAATTCAGATTTTTTGGAAAAAAAATATTTTTTTTTTATTTTCAGGGCCCCAACGCTAAAAAAATTTTTGAAAAAACCTTTGTGGGGTGATATACTCAACACCTCTGGGATTTTTCCGTTAAGGGGTGTAGTTTACAATTTTGGGTCTTTTTAGGGGTATTTTTTTAAAATTTTTTGCCCTTAGGGGGTGGGCCCCAAAACCCGAAATGGCCCCAAAAAAAATATTTTAATGAAAATTTTAGGGGCCCAAAAGTCCAGTAGGTGCTTCCCCCCAATTTTTTGGGGGTTGTGGTTGAGCCAAATAATGCAATAGGGCCCCCCATATTTGGGGGAAACTCTGAAAAAAGGAAGAAAATTTGGGGAAATCAATATTTAAAATTTTTATTTCCCCCGATACATTTACCCTTTTTTTTTGTTTAATAAAGTATAAAAAATTTAAAATCTGCAACAAAAAATGAAATTTTTTAAATTTCAATTCCCTTTGCTTTAATTTTTGTGAAAAACCTAATGGGTTAATAAACTTTCCCAAATGCGGTTTTGAATTTCTTTAAAGGGGGTTGTATTTGTAGTTTCTTAGATGAGGTCAATTATGGGGGTATCTAAAATACAGGTCAATCAAAGACAGTTTTGTCCCAAAAAATGTTTTATTGCAAATTTTTTTGAAAATTTTAAAAATTTCTAATAAATTTTTAAGCCCCCCAATGTCATAAAAAAAAAAAAAAAACATTTTTAAAAAAAAGATGCCAAAACTTAAGCAGACATATGGTAGATGTAGTTATAAATATTTTGGTGGAAAAAACTATTTGTCTTAATGCAGAAATTTTTTAAGTTTTAAATTTGGTTAAAATTTTTTACATTTTTTACGTTTAAATTTTTTATTTTTCACAAAAAAAACAATAATTTTTTGGACCAAAATTTTTTTATATCTTGAAGACAAAGTGTCACGAGAAAACAATCTCCCCCAATCACATTTGGGTGGTTAAAGTGCAAAAAGTTATTCTCAAATTTAAATGACACATGACGATTTAAAAAAAAGGGGCCCCTGTCAGAGAGGCCAAAATGGCCCCGGCGGTAAGGGGTTAAAAGGGTTGTCTTGTGTTCGCCCGGGCCTCTCCCCCCCCCCCCCCCGCCCTTCCTTTCCGTAGAAATTTACAGCGGTAGATGCTCCCTTTTTAAAATTTTTCAGCCCAAAATACCCCAAAAATTGCAAAATCTCCCGATCTACCTAGTTTAAGGTTCACAAAACTTTAAAAATAAGCTGTTCTGTGAAAAAAAATAGAAAATTTTGCGAGTGTTTGACAGAGACTTTAGCGCACGTCCCCTCCTTTGAGATCCCGACACACCCCTTTATCTTTAACGGAAGGGCTGTTTATGTTTAAAAAGAAATCATGTGATTTTTCCAAACCAAATTTGCAACCTTTAAAATCCCCAGGGCTTTAGGTTCCCCCCACACAAAACTCACCCCGCTTTATTTTTGTAAGCCCGATTTTTCTTTGGCCCCCAATAAAGCGGGAAAGGGCCAAAAAAGGGGGCGATATTATTAGTTTTGGGATAGATTTTTTTAAACCCAAATTTTGCGTGATCTAAAAAAAACCCATAAAAATAAAAAAGTGCCGAATTTTTACCTTTTTTCGATAATAAAAACGCCCCAACAATATAGGGAGAGCCTGTTTGAGTTGCTGCGCTTGGGGCCCCGGGTTTCTTCGATTGCTTGACCACGACGGTGGTTTTTTCTGGGACGCTCGGTTTTTGGGGCCTCGGCGGGGTCCATGGCCCGTCTTTCTGTTTAAAGGGGCTGGGGTGGAATTTTCCCCCCTGGGCCACCAGCAAGCGATGGTGGAAGCCCCACCAGGGGGCAGAAACTAAGGGAGGGGGCCCGTTTTAAACCCGAGCCCCCGCAAAGCGGGATGGACTTGCTGCGGTGGGAATCTACCAGGTCGCATCCACTGGCAGGACTTGCTTGCGGTGGCGGCCAAGAGTAGGCGAGGTACAGATACGTTAGGCAGGCTCGTAGTCGGGGACAGGCAGGAAAGTCAGGGCAGGCGGCAGAGTTTCGTGGTCGGTAAACGAAAGCGGACGGTTCGGTACACGGTAGACAAGACGAGACTCTCTGGAACGCTTTCTCTATAGGCATTAGCACTAAAGATCCGGCAAGGCTGCCAGGAAGAGGCCGGACTTAAATAGGAGCAGTGCCCGGTAATGGCCAATTGGTGCACTGTCCCTTTAAATTTCACACTGCCGGCGCGAGACGGATGGGACAGGAGCGTGGCCGGGTAAGTGACTAGGGTCACGGGCAGAGGGGTGAGCGGAGTCCGGACCCGAGCTGCGGTACGGAGCGCCGCTCGGAGTCGGGGCACGGATGCGCCCGTGACCCGGGACGAGGGTCGCAGGGGCATCCGTGACAATAATGTTCTCATCATGTGCATCTATGCCCCTTTTAATACACCCCATGATCCTGTTTGCCTTGGCAACTGCTGCCTGACACTGGCTGCTACAATTAAGTTTACTGTCCACCAAGTCCTTCTCCATGTCACTTTTACCCAGCATTTTTCCATTTAACATGTAGTTATGTAATGGATTTTTCCTCCCCTTGTGCATAACCTTGCATTTATCTGTGTTAAACCTCATCTGCCACTTCTCTGCCTCCAACTTATCCAGATCCCTTTGCAATAAAACATTGTCCTCTATTGTGTTGATTACTTTCAAAAGAGCTTAGTATCATCTGCCAAAGATCGATATTTACTGTGCAATCCATGTGTAAGATCGTTAATGAAAATGTTAAAGAGGTTTGGGCCCAATACTGGGCCCTGTGTCCCCACTAGTAACAGGGACCCCAGTCTGAGTTTTCACCTTTTTTTTTTTAACCCCTTTGTTTTCTATCTTGAGCCGTTGCTTTCCCACTTGCAAAATTTTTCCCCCCAGTCTAAACATTTCTTTTTTAAACTTACCAACCTTTTATGTGGAACAGTATAAAAATTGCTTTAGCAAAATCTAGATATAGGGACCATCCCAGGTTGGGCCCCCCAAACCCCCGTTCCCCAAAATTCGGGGAAATTTTTACCTTTTCCAACCATGGGAGGGTGTTGGGGGATTTTTTTCCCTTTTAAAGGGACCCAAAAAATCCTTTTTAAATAAAACCAATTTTGGAAGGGGGCGTATACCAATTTTTTATTTTCCCAAACCATTTTCCAACCAACACGGGGAGTTATTTGTTAACCGGGGCCCTTGGAAAATTTCCTGGATTTCCTTTTTTATTGAACCCCTTTTTTTTTTAATTTTTTAAAAAAAAACCATTTTTATTAGACCCAGGCCCCCTTTAAATTTTTTAAAATTTTTTTTGGCCATTCAATTTTTTAAAAATTTTTTTTTTAACCTTTTTTAAAGGGAAAAAACCACAGGGGTGTTTTTTCCCTTTAGGAACCTTTTTGGGGATTTTTTTTTCCCTTTATTTTTTTTTTAAAACCTTTCCTAAGGCGGGGAAGCTTTCCCCCTTTCCCTTTCTGGGGTTGACAAAAAACCTTTAAGGGGTTAAAAATTTTTTAAAAGGTAAATTCCCCTTGTTAAATCCAACAGGTTTTGGGGTTTCCCATTTCCTCCCCTCGGAAAAAATTAAGGGGGAGGAAAAAAAACCCCTTTTTTTGGGGCAGGTTTGCCTTTTTTTTTTCCACCCCTTTTCTAATTTCTTTTTTCCCCAAAGGGGCCCAAAAAATTTTTTTGTTTTAATTTTTTTTCCCCCTTTAATTTTTAAAAATTTATATTTTTAAAAAATATTTTGGGGTTAACTTTTACTTTTCCCCCCCCTTTTGGCCCAAAAAATGTTCCTTGTTCCCACCCCTTGTCCCCTTTACCATTTTTTTACTATTTTTTTTTTAGTTTTCCTATTCATTTTGGGTTTCTTGTTTTGGTAAGATTTTAAACTTTTTTTTCTTTTTTGTTTTTTTTTAATTGCCCCCCCCTTTTTTAACCAATTCCCGTTTTCCACTTTTTTGGGTTTCCCTTTCCTGTTTAAATATTTTTTAATTACCCCTTAAGGTTTTTGGGTACCTCAAAAAGGGTTGGGCGAATTAAGAAAAATTTTTTTAAAAAAATTTTTCCCATTTTATTTAATTGTTCTCACCCAAATTTTTTAAAAATTAACCTTGGGGTCCCCTTGTTTCCTCCAATTTTTTTGGTTTTTAAGGGTGCCAATTTTGCACCATGAAAAGCGGATTCTCACCGGGCCCCAACCCACCCAATTTGTCAGCCCGATCCGCGATATGTGGGAACTGGCCCCGGTAAACAAAAGCTGTTAACGATCCCGGTTTTTGTGGCAGATTCCCCTGTCTGTGCCTAATTATGGAGTCCCAAAATACCAGCCCTGTTCCCCTGCTCTGCACTCCTTTTCCCCCCCTTTTAAAGGGAGCGACGGGGTATTTGTCTTGCAACGAAAATGTTTTTTGGGGTGATATCCCCCTCTTGCCAAATCTTGCAAATTTGTTGTAGTAAAACCAGATCGGGAAACTGGGCCTTCCTGCCCTTTTCCCTTCTCCCCTTTTCTTTCAAACTGTTTACCCAGCTAGCTCCCTCATTTTCCTGAAACCCCCATGCACCACCCTTCCCCGTTCTAACCTCGATTTTTTTGGGCTCAGTGGGGAAAAAAAAAACTCGTTCCCAAAGGGTTGGCAATGGATCTCAGTGTTGCCCTTGTTTATTTAGATCCAGGTTTTGGGGTTTTAAAATGGTGCAGTTTTGCCCCAAAATTTAAACAAGCAGTTTTTTAAAGGGGTCTACCTATTTCGGGGGTTTTCTACATATTTTTCAAAAAATTAGCCTTTATAAACTACCTGCGGGGGCCCTTTAAAATTCCAAACCTACGGGGGTTTAACTCCTAGGGGGGGCCTATTTTTTCTACCTTCGGGGGGTCTAAAAACCTACCAACGGTTGTTATTTACCTACCTATAGGGAGCATATAAACCCCTTACCTCCCTAAAAGGGGCCCTATTTCCCTTCCAAAGGTGGAGGGTTTTTTATCTACTTCCCTTTAGGGTTTACATTCAGTAATGATTTATTTTTTCAGGACACTATGTGGTCGTGTATGTGGTGTTTTTTTTTAAAGAATAATAAGGGAATGATGATTTTGTGGGGGTATTGTTTCCCCGGGTATTTGGTGATGATATGAAATTTGGGTTTTAATTCAGTCTTTATGTTTTTGGGTTTTATATTTTAAATTTTTGGTGTGGGCAGTTTTTTGCCCTTAGCAAAATTTTTTAGTAATTTTTTTTTTGGGGATTTGGTTTTTTTGTAGCGATGTTTTTTGGGGAAACTTTTAGGCCCATTATTTAGTGGTATTATACTTTGAATTTTGTGTTATATTTGATATTTTTTTTTAATTTAAAATGTATAATTGGGGGGGGGGACTATATCTAAAAACCCTTTTTGGGTAAACATCTATGAACCCGGGGCGCGTAAAACGGCCCATTTTTTTGGGGGCCCCCGCTCGAAGGGGAAACTGCGCCTCATTTAGGGCCCGGGCCCGAGGTGCGCTCCTACATGGGGTTTGAAATTGTCCCCCGCCCCTCGACAGTGTTTTGAGGCGCAGTGGGAAAACTTAGGCGAAAGTGCGGGACGGTCCCTTTCCCTTTTCCCACCCCCCCAAAGGGAGGTGTCTCTTCCCATCCCGGGGGGAAAATTTCCCCTGGCCTGGCAGTGTGTAAGGACTGGGGCCAACATGTATTCCGTTTCGGACAGGCGGGGAAAGGAGGGGGAAAAATTCTTTAAAAAACATGTTAGTGAATAGAGAAAAAATTTTGCTTTAAATGAATAAATTTAAAAAAGTGAAAATTAAAAAAAACTGTCTAAAAAGGGTTTTAAATGAAATTTGAAAAATTTGGTTCTTTAAAAATTAAAGTGAAAAGTTACTCAAGAAATAAATCTAAATTTTAAACTCCCTGAGGCATTGGGGTTTTGAAAACAAAAAAAACATTTTTATTAGGTATCAAAAAATCTGGGAAAAAAATTTTTAAAACCTTTTAAAAAAAAAACATTTTAAAAAAAATCACTAACAAAAAATTTAATAACCCGGGGCAACCCTCAGGAAATGGGGGAAATTTTAAAATTGCCGGGGGAAAAAACAATAATTCCCAAAATTTTGGGAAAAATCTTCTCATTGGTCGGGATAAACCCGCCCAAACAGAAAAGGAGCGGGCAGTGACCCCATTAAAACCCATGGAGTAAGTATTGACCAAAACATTGGGAAAAAGGGGGCAGTTCAAAAAAAACAGTAAAAAAAAGGGAAAAAAAAAGCTGAAATTTGGTTTAGCTGGGGGGGGTTGGCTATCCCGGCCCAACAGGGGTGTGGGGCTATTTTTCCCATTTTAGTCTATGGAGAGAAAGGGGCATGAAATCTCAGCGGGCCCTTTTCGGCAGGAGTATTAGTAAATAAAAACGTTTTTTTATTAAATGTAAACTTTTTTCTGTAAAAAAAGTTTAAAAAATTTATAAACATAAAAATTTAAAAACAATAACAACGCGTTTGTCGCCGTCACCGGGCAACTTCAGGGGATTGGGATATTAGGGAAATTTTTTACCCCAGAAAAACGTAAATTTAAATTTTTTGTAAGCACTTCTCATTGGTCGGTAAACCAAACCAATAGAATAAAAAGAAACATTCGACCTAACACATTTTTCCCCCTTCATTTAAAATTCTCGCTTCATTGCCTCCCCCCGGGTCATTTAGACCCAGCTTCAAAATAGGTTGCCTGTCGGGCGGGCGAGCGCTTGGGAATGTGCCTCACTTTTGGCCAAAAAAAAAAGATCATGCTTTCCCCCGGAGTTAGACGCATCCACCAGAAAACAGGCGCAACTCCCGATCATACATGTCGCCCTTTATGTTTACCAACCTGTGTTCTGTTGCACTTAGATGAGGGAGACTAAAAAAACCCCTTTCCCTCATCTTGATTTAGATTAGTTGGAAAGATGTAAACACACCAGTCTGTTTAATGAAGTGAGATGGGCAAGGGGGCAACCCCCCAAAAGGGGGGTTTGATAAAGGGGAAAGTAAAAGTTGCTTGAAATGGGGCCCCCCCAGAATAAAATTCCCCTTTTTGAGCCCCAGGGAAAACCCCAATTGGACATTGCCCTGACCTTTTACTTAAATTTTTTTTTAAAATCTACTGTCCCCCCCAAGGCCCAATTTTTTTGTCCAACTTTTGGGCCCTTTTTTTCTACTTCTTTGGTACTGTGTTTGGAAGTCAGATTTTGCCACTGTTGACTGGATTGGGGGTAGTGACATGAAAGTCCCCTGAAGTGAAGACCATATCCCTCTATAGTGGTTAAAGGGAGAAAACCAGGGGGCTCCTTGGTCTCCCATACTGAGTGTGGTTCTAAGCCAAAGCTCAGATGATCCAATCTCACATGTGAGCCATCATAGGTAATGTGTAAGTTATGGATGTTTAAAATGTTAGATTACATAGGTTTATGGTCACCAACAATCAGCAAGCAAAGAACCTCACGATTCTTAGCACTACAACCTTAAGGCATGTGAATTTAATTATTCATCTCATTTTCTCCAATGATTTTGGTAAAAAAATTAAGAATATCACTGGGCCCACCTCAAAAAAATGAAAGTGAAGTCATTTGAAAAAATATCTGGTCAAATTTTGGTTGGAGCAGATTTATACATTAACTCATTTGTAGTGTTGAGCGATTATTATCGACAAAGTTGAAATCGGCACAGTTTTTATGTTGATCGGATTTTTTAGATCACGCGATAAATTAGGTTAAAATCTGTGCATCATCTTTTAAGAATCGCGCCATTTTCGGTCGTGCTCCTGTCTTTTGGAGGCCACAAATCAGCTTACTGATTAGAGAAGGGTGTGTGATGTGTGTGTGACGTCATGTCTGGAGGATGTGTATGGTTGAGATTGGCTGGAAAATTCACATGACTCGTTTTACATAGAAACAGCCCTTCCTGTTCATGGATCAGTGTCTGTCAGCAGTCTCATAGCAGTAGGACGTGCGCTCTGACACTTGTGTCAAACAGCTCAGCGAAATTATTCTATTTCTTCACAGAAGAAAGCTCTACTGTTTGCTGTGATCCCTTACAACTTAGTTAGATTCAGAGATTGAAAGATTTAATGTAGTTAGGTAGAGAATTTTATAGGAGCATCTACGCTTGTAAAGTCACGGGGGACAGTAGCGGGGGGGGGGGGGTTCCGCTGTGCGACACAGACAAGCTCTTTAAAAGCAATACTGGATATAGTTCACCAAGAATTTTGTGTAGACATTTGCACTGCAGATAGCTTTATTATTAACAGTTTTCTATTGAAATATTTCTGGTTATTGGGCAGCCCTGAACTATATTAGGGAGATTCACATCTTTTCTAGTAACTGCAGGTCTCTTTGTTAGGTTGTTATAACTCCACTTTCCTCATTATCAATTTTACATTTAAGGATAGGTGTTCTTTTTCAATTTTTGCCACATTCCTGCTTTGTTGATATAGCCACCTTGCAGTTAATAGAATCCAGCAATTTTTTAGTCAGCAGGAGGTTGATAGGTGCCAAAAAATACCTTTTATTATCCGAAATACATTTCAGATAGGTGTTTTTTCACTTTTGCGCACTACAGCTTTGTTCATTGAGGCACCTTGCACTTAAATGTGATACAGCAATTTTGTAGTCACCACAGGTGAATTGAAAGGTGCCAAAAATACCTTTTATTATCCGATACATTACAGATACGTGTTTTTTCACTTTGGCGCACTACAGCTTTGTTCATTGAGGCACCTTGCACAAATTAAATTGTGGGGAAAGGGGGGGGGGCCCTGAAAAAATCAAGCAATTTTGTAGTCACCACAGGTGAATTGAAAGGTGCCAAAAATACCTTTTATTATCCGAATACATTTCAGATACGTGTTTTTTTCACTTTGGCGCACTACAGCTTTGTTCATTGAGGCACCTTGCACTTAAATGTGAATACAGCAATTTTGTAGTCACCACAGGTGAATTGAAAGGTGCCAAAAATACCTTTTATTATCCGAATACATTACAGATACGTGTTTTTTCACTTTGGCGCACTACAGCTTTGTTCATTGAGGCACCTTGCACTTAAATGTGAATACAGCAATTTTGTAGTAACCACAGGTGAATTGTAAGGTGCCAAAAAATACCTTTTATTATCCCAATACATTACAGATAAGTGTTTTTTCACTTTGGCGCACTACAGCTTTGTTCATTGAGGCACCTTGCACTTAAATGTGAATACAGCAATTTTGTAGTCACCACAGGTGAATTGAAAGGTGCCAAAAATACCTTTTATTATCGGAATACATTCAGATACGTGTTTTTTCACTTTGGCGCACTACAGCTTTGTTCATTGACGCACCTTGCACTTGAATGTGAATACAGCAATTTTGTAGTCACCACAGGTGAATTGATAGGTGCCAAAAAATACCTTTATTATCGAATACATTACAGATACGTGTTTTTTCACTTTGGCGCACTACAGCTTTGTTCATTGAGGCACCTTGCACTTAAATGTGAATACAGCAATTTTGTAGTCACCACAGGTGAATTGAAAGGTGCCAAAAAATACCTTTTATTATCCGAATACATTACAGATACGTGTTTTTTCACTTTGGCGCCGGCCAGCTTTGTTGATAGATCACCTTGCAGTTAAATTTAATACAGCAATTTTGTATTCACCACAGGTGAATTGATAGGTGCCAAAAAATACCTTTTATTATCCGAATACATTACAGATACGTGTTTTTTCACTTTGGCGCACTACCAGCTTTGTTCATGAGACACCTTGCACTTAAATTGTGAATACAGCAATTTTGTAGTCACCACAGGTGAATTGAAAGTGCCAAAAATACCTTTTATTATCCGAATACATTCAGATACGTGTTTTTTCACTTTGGCGCACTACAGCTTTGTTCATTGAGGCACCTTGCATTAAATGTGAATACAGCAATTTTGTAGTCACCACAGGTGAATTGAAAGGTGCCAAAAAATACCTTTTATTATCGAATACATTATCAGATACGTGTTTTTTTCACTTTGGCGCACTACAGCTTTGTTATGAGCACCTTGCACTTAAAATGTGAATACAGCAATTGTGTAGTTACCACAGGTAAATTGATAGGTGCCCAACAAAAAACAACCTTTTATTATCCGAATTACATTACAGATAACGTGGTTTTTTCACTTTGGCGCACTACAGCTTTGGTTCATTTGAGGGCACCTTGCACTTTAAAAATGTGAAATACAGCAATTTTGTAGGTCACCACAGGTGAATTGAAAAAAAAAAGGTGCCCCAAAAAAAATACCTTTTATTATCCGAATTTAATTTTCAGATACGTGTTTTTTTTTCACTTTGGCGCAGGGCCCGCTTTGTTGATTAGATCTACTTTGCAAGATATATGTGGAATACAAGCAATTCTTTGTTTTGAATTGAGGGATTTGAGAATAAAGCTGTGATTTGCTGTTCTTTTAATAAGGGAGACTTTCCAAAAAAAAAACTCTTCCATTACCTTCTCAAATTTTTTATATTTTCTGAAAAAAACATGGAAGCGAAAATTCAGGTGGTAAAAAAGCGAGCAAAGAGGGGGCTAAGGGGACTCATGGAGGTAGAGGTACAGGAGGGAAGGTGCTCCTTCCAGAGTGGCTGGCGACAACAACGCATGCCAAGCGGATCGTTTTCTACAGTTGCAGGGAACCGTCATCAGGGGGCCTGTCATTCGGCTGGGTCAGGAGGCCCTGTTGAAATCTCAGTAAAACGGAACAGCGTCGGCCAAAATTCTGTCCTTCAAGTTGGTTATGCAACCTGCATCCAGTCAGTCTTACCTCCCTCGTCCTCCCAGTCACGGCCACAAATGTCGTCATCAGCATCATTCAAGAAATCGGTCAAACATGAAGCAGGGCCTAAAAATTGTTCAACCTCGTGTAAACCCACCACTGTTGGATTAATCCATTTTCTGGGAAGACCTTTTGGATGACAAAAAAAAAAATTTGCGGTTCGGGGTCAGAAAGGCATGTTAAAAAGGATCAAGAAGGGCCAAAGAGGGGGTATGATTTTTCTCTTTTGCTCTGGACGCCAGTTACTGATTGCCAATCAGAGGAGGAGAAGGGGAGAAGGGGCGGTTCAAATCGACAAAAAAAAAAAAAAAAAAATTCCCGGTGCGGTCGGCAAACGCCCTTTGCCAGTCCCCTTGCTCTTGTAAGCCCCGCAAGATTCTGGATGCAGAAAAAGGCTCAGGGACGGGGGACCAAAAGTCCACTGTGTTGATGAATGATGATGGACGACATTGCGGATCCAACGTGGTCTTTTCAAAGGCAGGGAATTTTGGTCTTGCGAGCGGCTTTCAACACCTGGGACGAGGAGGGAAAGGGATGGATGGGGTAGTGTCAGTCACGGCTCCCGCCTCAAAAAAAAGGGAGGAGGGCGGTCGCAGAAGTCCGCTGATATGATTTCCGCCAAGCCACGGGTCAGCGCCCAAACCCCGCTCCTCGTTATCGACGTAAAATAAGGTCCAGGGGACCTCTCATAAAGGCCTGGAGCCTTCTTTGGAGCAGCCTCTGATTAAAAACCAGGCGGATGTCATTATGCCGCCTTTGCCGTAAAACGAATAAAGTAGAGGCAAAGGAAACCTTAGGTTGGTTAAAAACAAAAACCAAACCAAAAAATGTATAGTCACATGCAGCGGGAATGCATTGAGTTGAAATGGAGGCTAAAAAAACAACTTGGCAAAATAAAGGCCAGGGACCGGACGGCCGGGCCCTCCAAACCACTGGTCACACCCTCTGTCTCCGGCTCCTCTTCCTCCTTCCGCCAACACCAAAGCGTTTTCCTCAGCTTTGCCCATGTCTCTCAGGAGTCATGATCAGGGATCAGCCTCCGCTTCAGCCTCCCACTGTCGCCCGGAGTAACCACAAGCACCAACCAGAGGAACCCATCCTAACCCCTTAATCCTTCCGCCAGTTTGTCGGGGGGACCTGCACGCCCATACAGTGGGCCAGTCTAGCAGCCAGCCTTCTGTCTTCCAAGGTTTGGGAGCACAAGAAAAAAAAAAAAACACTTTATAAAAACCAAAAACCAAACCAAAAAAGCCAAAAGCCTGAATGTCGGGCCTTATTGCCAGGCAATATGGCCTTGGGAAAATGTTTGCCTTTCGTCTGGTGGGACACAAGATGGGTTCCGCCCACGTCATGGCCCTTTGGCACTGCCCCCAAATTTACCAGATGCCGGAGCAGTGCAATTCTTTGCCAGGAAAAAAAAGGCCGTCCGTTGCCCTGGCCAGCCACGTTGTCATCTAAAAAAATTTTTCAAGCACGTTGTCTGCATCTGGTGGCCGGAAAAGTCCATCTGACCAACCCGGACCACATGGACTTTAGTAAAAAAGCAGGGGCCAAGGCCGCTATTCTCTGTGAAAAAAAGCTCACTGGTGTGAGCTGGGTGGATGTCTCTGGGGTTGTGGACGGTTGGCTTCTTCAGGCTCGGGCGGCACGATCTTCAAAAAAACCGCAGGGATGGTTGCCGGGTTCTTCCCCCAAAGGGTCCTATAGGGGCTGGCGGGGCATCACGTTGCCCAGAGGAAAACCCCCCCCCCCCCCCCCCCATGAATCACACACCACTCCCACGCCCGCCGTTCGCGTTCTCTGATGAAAAAGATAATCTGTGCCCACTTGACCCCGAAGACCACACGAGTATACTCACACTAATACCCACAAAGGTTCACAGTGGCCGAGATATCAGCATGTGAGGGGGACGCCCGCATATATACTCCCAGCAAACGAGAGACCCCCTACCACGGACACACGCGCTAGAGGCTGAGATGTGCCCAAAGGACATGTCTCTACTTGCCAGGCAACGGTTGGGTGTGTGCACCTAGATACAAACCGGGCGAATCATCAGCGACCCCCACTCTCTGCTGGCCACCCCTTCAAGAAGGATCCGGTCCTAGGCTGGGCCCCCACCGCACATCCCTCCCCTTCGCCTCAGGGCCACCATGTCATCCGAAAAAACCCTTGTCGTCCTCAGAAATTTCTAAAGAAAGAGCTACCCGGGGGTCCTGGCGAACTGCCTGCTGAGGGGAAGGCCTCGATACACAGCTCTTACCGCAAGGTCTAAGTCTCCCTAGTGCACTTCCGCCGTGTGCGCACCCATATGCTTCGTCCCCACCACGCTGGGCACTGCGTCCCGTGCCAGCCGCCCTCCTCCGCCCCCCTCCTCTACGGCCCCCCCACCCCCCACCCCCCCCCCCCCCCTGTCCCCCACGGCCCCACCCACCCACACCCTCTACCACGCGTCCCTCACCTCCTCTCCCCCCCCCCCTCCCCCCCCCCCCCGTTGAAGTGGCGCAAAACACGTGCGATGGGAATTCCACCTCCACATGCTCCAAGAGCGATTTGTGGCAGCAGCGGCCAAATAACCCATGTTACTACGCAGTACAAAGCTGGGACACATGGCCTGGACAAATGGCAATGCTCAAGTTGCAGACCTCGGGGTGTTGAAAGCAACACGGAGAGTGGGGAGGGGCAGGGAAAGAGCTCTGTTCCATTTCCTTGCCCAGTTTTGAAAGAGGAAGCCACCAAAAAAAATGGTCAGTGCGGGAACCAATGCCCTTGCAAGCTCATGAAGCTATCTTCTTGTGGTGATCTTATGTTCTGGAAAACGGTTTCGTTGGAAAAAAAACTCTGAAAAACTACAGGTCAACAGGTCAGGTAGTGGAGAGGCGAGCAGCGACGGAAGGAGGGAGGACAGGGACACAGATGCGGGGGGGGACACGGGACAAAAACAGTTACTGGGTGGCCACCCTCCTGGTGGAATCTCCGGTAACACAAACAAAACTCAGCACTTCCTTTCCCACCCACCCAATATAGAGAGTAAAAAATGCAGGAAATGGAGAAACCTTGCTGATTGATCAACTGGGAGACAATCTGGGTTGCGTCTGCTTCACGTTTCCCCAAAATGTCACTGGTGGGAAACAAACATCAGCGGACGTGGACCGCAGGTAAGAGTGCAAGTAAGGCCGTAGCGGGCCTAGCAGCAGCAAGCAGGGGCAAAAAACTTGGCAGGAAGCCTAATGGGGTGACCTCTTGGCAAATCTTTATTTCACCAAACCTCACCAAAAACGCATTTGGCAAATTTGCAGCGCACACATCCAAAAACATTACAGAGGGGACCAAAAGCTTAAGGGATCATGGTGGCCACGGGACTCAATCTGCGTCTCAACACGATGTTTTTGAAATTGTGTTTCCTCGGACCCAATAGACTTCCTGGAGTATCCAAAAAAAAATTGGACGAATGGCCCGAGCTGGCTCGCCAACGCCATAGAGTGTTGTCCTGCCCCAGCAATGGCCCAGCGTCATATCTGAAGCGGGGACCTCAGCACAGTGGAGGGAGTCATTACAGACAAACGCATCCGGCTTTCCACAGATAAATGTGGATCGTTTAATACTTTTCAATCAAAGATGATTCAGGCATGGATCTCTGATGATTTTTTGGGGGGTCTTTGGTGGCCCCAATTGGCGAGGGTCAGCGGATTTTAGTTGGGCCTGATTTACTTCAACTTTCCTTCTCAAAACAGAAATTGGTCCTCTTGAAAACTTTTTTAAAAAAATGAAATCATTTACTGTAACTGCAATTTTATTCTTTCTTTTCCCAACAAGTTTTCATTTTGCTGGTTTTGCTGTGGAGGGAGACTGTAAAAGTGACAGCAAAGGTTTCAGGGGGGACAAACACCGTATTCATTTTACTCACTTTATCTTTTAGGGAAGTTTTTCGCATTGTCAATGGGTTTAGAGGTCATGTTGTCTGGTGAGATAACCATGCTATATTATGGTCCTTTGGGAAAACAGAAATGGGCATTTTTAAGTGGCATTTTCTCCCTCACAATTTTTAATTAGGTGGCTGGAGAAAAGTCTTATATTTATAATTTTTTGGGTTCATGTTGGCTGTGAGGATACAGCAATAAAATCATGGGTCCTTTGGAAACAGAAATGTGGGCTTCCTTTAAGTGGCATTACTCCCTCAAACATTTTTAACAGTTGCTGAGAAGTCATTTTATAATTTTTTGGGGTCATGCTGCTTTTGAAAATGCCAGCAAATAACTACAGGTCCCTATTATAAAAAAAAATGGTTGTTTCTAAACAGATTATTTGTTTCTTCCACAATTGTCCAAAAAAAGTGGCTCAAGGGTCATTGCTTTCCCCCCCCCCCCCCCTATTTGGGGCGCATTTTGCTGTTGGACATGCAAGCTATTTACTACAGGTCCTATTTAATAAGCAAAAAAAATGTTATGTTTCTAACAGGAACCAATTTGTTTCTTTCACAATTGTCCAAAGTGGCTCAAGGGTCATGGCTTTGAATTTTTGGTGCAATTTTGCTGTTGGGACATTTGCAGCTATACTAACAGGTTTCTATTTTAAAAAAAAAAATGGTTGTTTTCTAACAGGGGGACATTTGTTCTTCACAATTGGTCAAAAAGTGGGCTATGGGGTCATGTTTTGGAAAAATTTTGGGTGCATTTTGCAGTTGACATGCAAGCTATACTTACAGGTTCCTATATAACAAAAAATGTTGTTTCTGGACATAACAATTTGTTCTTAACCCAATTGTCAAGAGTGGCTCAAGCCGTGTGGATGGTGCTGGTCAGGAAAAAAGGGAATAGGTTAGGGACATGTTAGAAATGGACACATATTGCGCAAATGACTTGTTTTTGCAAGATCTTTAAAACATAAGCATCAAATCCCTGTATTGAAGGGAAAACCCTTTTTTAATAAAATTTTAAAAAAAGGAAAAAAAAAGAAAATGGTGGGTTTCCCAATCCTATTTTAAAAATTTTAATTTTCTGAATTAAATATTAAAAAACTTGCATGAAAAAAAAAAGCTGGAAAAAAAAAAACCCTCTAAATTTTTAAAAGGGGAAAGGAAAGGAAAAACGGGCCAGATGTAGGTTTTCGAGGACAGGGAAAGATGGAGAGGGGACAGAGAAAAAAGTACAGAGAAAAATTTCCTCCAGCACGTTGAGTAAAATGGGGAAAAAAAATCCCAAAGGGAAAAAGGGCCCCCGGGGTTTGGGAAAAACAGGGGGGGGCGGTTAACCACAGTATTTCCCAAAAGTGAAGTAAATTTGGGTCCACACTCATAGGGGTGGTAACCCAAGGGGGGCTAACCCTTTTTTTTTGGGGGACAGGGGGGACCCGGGGGGGGTTATTATGTCCAGTGAAACTTAAAAATGGGGGTTAAAAAAGACCCCTTTTTTTCGGCTCTTTTTAAATTTGGGGGGGTCAGGGGCGGGTTTTGGGGGCTAAGGCTGGGGTTCCAGGACAGAGATATTCTTTGTCCAGTTCAAGTAAAATGAGGGTTTTAAATTTATATTTTCCCTTTTTTGGGACTTTTTAATTTGGGGGCCCATGAAAGGTTTTTAAGGCTATGTTGGGGGGAAAAAGGACGGGCAAAGTGTGGTTTTTGTGTTTTTTTCTGTGGCTTTTTTTAATTTTGTGTGTTCCCTTTGGGAATGTGGCAGTATCCTTTTAAATGTTGTGGATTTAATTCCAGCTTCCCCGCCCTTTTTGGGGTTTTGTAAAAAATTTAAAGGGGTGTTGTTGTTTCCCATAGGACTTTTAATGGTAAATCGATCATAATTTTACCATCGCCCATCAAATTTTTGTCGATGATGGTTGGGAACTTTCAACCCATGGGGAACGTTTGGCGATGGCCAATTTAAATCGCTCAACCTAGCGGGGGAGTCACAGAATTCCCGGGCCGGTTTTTTTCTTGGTTGGGGGGGCTTTTCCCTTTTCCTTTTTTTCCCCCCAATTTTTAATTGGTCATGTAGTATCCCCTTTTCCCTTCCCCCCCAAAGTTTTTTTCCCCCAAATTTTGTAACCCCATGTGCTCTCAGCCATTTTTTATCAATAAAAAGAACATTCGTTCACGCGAATTTACCCCAAAAATTGGGATTTCGTTCCGAACCGAAGTTTTCCTGAAATTCTAAACGAATTCCACTTCGTTAGAATCAATTCGAACATCTCTAATCATTAAAGGGAATCTTTTGTCATTTTTTGTAGTAATTTAAACAAAATATTGACACATAGGGCCACATGTATGAAAACTGTCTAGGTCTAAAATTTACTTTGTTGCCCATTGCAACCAATCAGAGCACCTCTTTAATTTTTTCAGGGCACTATAGGAAATGAGATGGGTGCTCTGATTGGTTGCTATGGGCAACAAAGTGAATTTTAGACCTAAACAGTTTTCATACATGTGGCCCATATTCTTAGACATTTTTTCTGACTGTAGATTTTTTTAATTCTGTTTTCTGTATCTGATTATTAAATCAGCCATCTTGTCTGAGCTGCTTTTAACAACATTTAGAGAGATGCTTCGCTGCAGCTACATGGACCCATTGACTTATATAAAATAGTTTTCTAGCATGCTCTGTGACCTGGGAAGAAGTCACTGTGCAGGGAGGGGGAGAGGGAGAGCTGTGACTACCTTCTATTGTGAATTGTGCATCCTGTGTTATCTGTACACATCGTGGTCACCTTTCAGTGTCACTCTGCCTGTTCTGAAAATGAGGAGACTGCTGAAAAGTTTTCTCTACAGAACAGGAATTGTAAGGCTATTAATAGGCCTAGTGGTTAAAGTGAAAACTTCAGGATTTCAGGATTTTTTTTAAATATTGATATCGGAAATAAATATAAAATATCTTAATGTTTTAACATAAAAATGCACAGTAAACAATAGGTAATTTTCTGATGTCCCATTCCCTTTAAAGTGAGGTAAGCATGCTGTGCAAAGAACATTAGGTAACGGATGAAACACTAAGGGTCACATGTATGAAAACTATCTAGGTCTCAAGCTCACTTTGTTGCCCATAGTAACCATTCAGAGTGCCCCTCTCATTTTTCCAGAGTACTATATGAAATTAAAGGGATGCTCTGAGTGGTTGCTATGGGCAACAAAGTGAGTTTTAGACTTAGACAGTTTTCATACATATGACCGTAAGTTTCAGGGATCTATCTTTCTCTAACCTTTCCCTTCCTAAAGCAGACTGAAAAAGTCAATCCTGCACATGTGCCTCACCCTGGACAACCCTGATGTAGACAGTAATACATAAATAAATGAGCACAAATAAACAGGGAACTGACAGGAACAAGGAATAAGACAAAATGAGGTAAGACAAGTCAAAGTCAATCCAGGAGGGGATCGCAGTACCGAAATGAGAAGCAGAAGAATAACCAAAGATCAAGCCGAAGTCAGGAACCAGAAAATATTTCTCAAACCACACGGTAAATGCATCAGGACACAGAAGCAATTACAGGAACTGGATGAAGAAACATAGAGGTCTAAATACCCCGCCTCAGTCAGGGATTGGTCCCAGGACTTAGCCCACTGAGGTTGAAAATAAACAGGTATTCCTTAAAGGGTCCGTAGCACACTGATGACACTGAGTCAGAACTGAGATCCCTAATTCTTAGGATTGGTTTGTGTCACAGAGGTCAGACTTTTGTAAATCATATAGTGATGGCATATCTTAGCTGTAAGATTGGAAAGCTCTTTTTAAAAATGTTCAATTTTTCATTTTATACTGAAACTTTTGCCTAGTTATCTAATTGCTGATGACAGACATTACTATAGACAGCTATACACAGACAGGTAAGTTGCAACAAGGGCAAATGGGGAATTTTAACACCTTAACGCCGAGGCCTATTTTTTTTTTTCACATTCGTTTTTCTCTCTCCGCCTTCCCAAAGCCATAACTTTTTTTGTTTTTTCATCTACATAGCCATATGAGGGCTTTATTTTGCAGGACAAGATGTACGTTCTAATGGAGTTATTTATATCACCATAGAATATACTGGGAAACCGCTAAAAAAATTCTAAGTAGAGCAGAATTTTTAAAAAACAACATACTTGTGCCATATTTGTGGGAGTTTTGTTTTTTTACGGCATTCAATCTTTGGCAAAAATATCTGTTATCTGTATTCTACAGGTTGATTCTAATCTGTTAATACCAAAAAGGTATGGTTTCCGTTATGTTTTGGTGCCATAAAAAATTCCAAACACTTTCTATTTTTGAAATTTGCACCGCGGCGCCATTTTCTACGACCGATAACTTTTTTGTACAAACACCCATGGACTTGAGTGAGGGGCATTTTTTTGCAGACTGAAGTGTACTTTTTAAAGTAAAATTAAGTGGAGACTTACCCAGGTTTGCTTTGCATTGCAATGAGTAAAATTTGTGACAATCCAGAACAATGCATGAGGTAGTCTAGATCAGGGCTTCGTTAATGGATTGTCTTGGTGTCATATTTTAAATAATTTAAGATACTGGGGCTGAGTGGGGCTGAAAAAAACAAACAAAAAACTCCTTTACCCTTATATTATATTTGCCCTTATGTTCCACCACTGACACTCCAAGCTCTCTCTCCCAAGTCTTCTGCTTTATTCCAGCTTCAGCGGTTGTATTGCCCAATGATTTGCTGCAACGGTCATGTGCTATTTTCTGACATCATCATTCAGAAGTGAATGCTCCAGTGGGTGATGTTAAAAATTAGCATGTGACTGCTTCAGTCAATCAGTGAATGATCACAGCAGCCAGAAGTAAACAAAATGCCTGGAGAAAGGCAGGAGTGTCAATAGTAAGAACATGATCATAAATTGTTTTTTTTGTTATTTTATATATTTAATAAATTATACTTTTATTTATTTTATTTTAACCTCAGTATCTTAAACCTATTAATATTGAGCTCTCACTGTCGGAGACGTTTTAATATTTGAGACTGGCTAGTTTTTAAAATCAGTACTAAAATCACAAATATATCTTAACTCTATATAACAACTTGTATCTCATTTTTAACTGAATCCAATACAACATTACCAAAATGAATAATGCAATCTGTAACATGTTCTCAAATTCACACAATGTGGGAGTGCATTTTATATAACTTTCTAATGTACTTTGAGGGATTTAATTTTTTTCCAGTCATTATAGAGTATGTGCAGGTGGCAGTTCTTATGTCTGTTGGTCATCGGAGGGAGCCATATAACCCCTGGTGGTCCAGAGCAATACAGGACTGCTAATAGTTTATGGTTCCCTCATGGTACATACAGATAGGACTTTGTGGGAAAAGTATATTCTTTATTCCATGACAGCCAATGAGTGGAACGTGGATAAAGATAAATTATATTCTCAAGTGTCAAGTGGACATTTAGGGCCAAATGTATGAAACCTGTCTGGGTCTAAAATTCACTTTGTTGCCCATAGGAACTAATCAGAGTGCCCCTCTCATTTCATATAGTGCTCTGAAAAAATTAGAGGGGCACTCAGATTGGTTGCTATGGGCAACAAAGTCAGTTTTAGACCTAGACAGTTTTCATACATGTGATCCTTAGTGATAGATTTTTTTTTTTTTTTTTTTTAGCAGCTGGAGTAAATGATTTTTGTTGTTATGTGAATGCAATTATGTACTTTTTCATTTGTATATATATTCTCAGTGCATAATTACACCGTATCATCTCCCATATAGACACAACCTAAAGCTATATCCATTATTCTGCTATTTACTATTCCTCACCAATAAAACTTGTGTGCTGTAGAAAATTCAACTTCCATTTGAGATTATAAAGACATTCCTATACTAAATCAAGCAGACATATACTTTGTACTTGAAACAATATAAATGCACAGCCACCAACACAAAATGCATTTCTACAGAATATATACTTAAAAATATATATTATTCATTTATTTGTACTTGAAAAGTCTTTTCATAAAAGGACAGATGAAAATTTGCATGAAAATTGCAGCTTACACTTTGTTGAAAGCTTTTAAAAAGCTTATGCTGCATGTAAACACTTTTCATGCTGTCTCTGCTAACCTCTTCATCTTCTCCAGCATCCCCCTGATAAATAATGCTGTATCCAATTCAGCTTATACCATCAGCAGAAAATAAACTCCATTGACCATTGTTTTTGTTTGCCTATAGCTGAGTGATTGATTGCAATATTTTTGGCATAGAGAGCAGCTTTCTCTCCCGCTCTAGAGCATATCTCATTGATTGCTTCGCAGAAAAGAAAAAAAAAAACGTTTTGGATCTCAGCAAATTGCTGGAACACTTCTTAAGGCTTAGGGACATAGTTCAGAAATGTCACTAACATTTCATTGTTAATTTCAGACTGGGACTGAGGAAAAGATGGTAAGATTCCTCCTGTATATTCATTCTGTTTTTCACTTTCTAAAACTTGAAACAACTTTCCAATGTGTCTTCAAGGGGTTTAACCAATGATGCCTTACAGTTCCCTCAGTTGGGAGCCTGGAGATATTATATCCTAAGTCTGAAAAGGGAAACAGCACATAAGTGACTTTTTGGGCACTAGTGCTGCTGTAAGCAATATGACTTGTGTGCTATGATAGATGTATAAAGTTGTATTCTCACTGTCGCAAGTGATGGCATATCATGTATATAACATTGCTTGTTGATTAGTACAAATATGGTATGGTGCTTCATAAGAGTAAGCAATTGGCATCATAAACCATAGGACACAGGAAAAGTCTGGAAGATGACTTCAACATAACCCAAGCAGAGCAAATTTCAGAGTCCAACGCAATAAATGTAAGTACAACTTTACCTTTATTTCCATATATAAAACAACATGTTGCACATCAAAGAAAACCACAGAAGTTGTATAATCCCTAGGACCGGAAAAACATAACTTTTATTATGCACAAATGAAAAGAAACCCTAACTAAATAACCTTACAAAATACCATTGCAAAACCTAAGGCTACCTATCCAAAAAAGAGGGAAACCGTCACTATAAGGGCGGCCCCACACAGGAACCTAAATTAACCCTAATATGCTATAGCAAAGTCTACTAAATACATACCAGATAAAAGGTACATAGTAAACATTAAGGATAAAAAGGATATGACCCAATCAGGAATCAAAAAGTAGCCTATAGCACAGATAGATACAATATATGAGAATTATAGAGTCTCCAAAATTCCCATATTAAAACATGCTAATATTTACCAGGGTATGCCAGTATGGTAATCAAGCAAATGGTTAAACTCAACCGACTAACCAAACTATCAGAGTGCAGACATGGAAAGAAAGCATACCCTAGTTTACAGTATACAGCAGTTCTGACTAGTGTTGAGCGATTATTATCGACAAAGTTGAAATCGGCACAGTTTTTATGTTGATCGAAATTTTTAGATCATGCGATAATTTAGGTTAAAAGCTGTGCATCATCTATTAAGATCGCGCCATTTTCGGCGCTTCCTGTCATTTTGGCGGCCAGCAAATCAGCTTACAGAATAGAGCAGGGTGAGATGTGTGTGCGACGTCATGACTGGGATGTGTATGGTTGCGATTGGCTGGAAAAATCACATGACCTCGTTTTACATAAAACAGACCTTCCTGTTCATGACCAGTGTCTCTCAGCGTCTCATAGCAGTAGGACGTGCCCTCTGCCTGTGTCCAACCAGCTCAGCGAAATTATTATATTTCTTCACAGAGAAAGCTCTACTGTTAGCTGTGATCCTTACAACTTAGTTAGATCAGAGATTGGAAGATTTTATGTAGTTAGGTAGAGAATTTTAAAGGAGCATCTACCGCTGTAAAGTCACAGAGGGGAGCAGGGGGGGGGGGGGTCCCGTGGGCGAACACAGACAAGCTCCATAAAGAATACTGGATGAAGTTCACCAAGACTAAGTGTAGACATTGCACTGCAATAGCTTTATTATTAACAGTTTTCTATTGAAATATGTCCTGGATATTGGGCAGCCTGAACTTATATTAGGATACAGATCTTTTCTAGTAACTGCAGGTCTCTTTGTTAGGTGCAAAACTCCACTTTTATTATCAGTATACATTTCAGATAGGTGTTCTTTTTCAATTTTGCCCATTCCAGCTTTGTTGATATATCCACCTTGCAGTTAAATTAGAATCCAGCAATTTTGTAGTCAGCACAGGTGAATTGAAAGGTGCCAAAAATACCTTTTATTATCCGAATACATTACAGATACGTGTTTTTTTTACTTTGGCGCACTACAGCTTTGTTCATTGAGGCACCTTGCACTTAAATGTGAATACATCAATTTTGTAGTCACCACACGGGAATTGAAAAGTGCCAAAAAATACCTTTTATTATCCGAATACATTACAGATACGTGTTTTTTTCACTTTGGCGCACTACAGCTTTGTTCATTGAGGCACCTTGCACTTAATGTGAATACTGCAATTTTGTAGTCACCACAGGTGAATTGATAGGTGCCAAAAAATACCTTTTATTATCCGAATACATTACAATACATTACAGATACTTGTTTTTTGACTTTGGCACACTACAGCTTTGTTCATTGAGGCACCTTGCACTTAAATGTGAATACAGCAATTTTGTAGTCACCACAGGTGAATTGAAAGGTGCCAAAAATACCTTGTATTATCCGAATACATTTCAGATACGTTTTTTTTCACTTTGGCGCAGGCCAGCTTTGTTGATAGATCTACTTTGCAGTTAAATTTGAATACAGCAATTTTGTAGTCACCACAGGTGAATTGATAGGTGCCAAAAAATACCTTTTATTATCCGAATACATTACAGATACGTGTTTTTTTCACTTTGGCGCACTACAGCTTTGTTCATTGAGGCACCTTGCACTTAAATGTGAATACTGCAATTTTGTAGTCACCACAGGTGAATTGATAGGTGCCAAAAAATACCTTTTATTATCCGAATACATTACAGATACGTGTTTTTTGACTTTGGCACACTACAGCTTTGTTCATTGAGGCACCTTGCACTTAAATGTGAATACAGCAATTTTGTAAGTCACTACAGGTTGAATTTGAAAGGTGCAAAAATACCTTTAATTATCCGAATACATTACAGATACGTGTTTTTTGCACTTTGGCGCAGGCCAGCTTTGTTGATATATCTACTTTGCAGTTAAATGTGAATCAGCAATTTTGTTTTGATTTGAGGGATTTGAGAATAGCTGTGATTTGCCGTCTTTTAATAAGAGACTTTCCAAAACTCTTCCATACCTTCTCAAATTTTTATATTTCTGAAACATGGAGCGTAAATTCAGGTGGTAAGCGAGCAAAGGGGGGTAGGAAATGGAGGTAGAGGTACGAGAGAAGGTGCTCCTTCCAGTGCTGGCGACAACACGTCATGCCAGCGGATCGTCAGTTGCAGGACCGTCAGCCTGTCATCGCTGTGTCTGGGCCCGGTGAATCTGCGTAACGAACAGCTTCGCCAATCTGTCCTCAGTGGTTAATGCAACCTGCATCCAGCAGTCTTACCTCCTCGTCCTCCCAGTCACGGCCACAAATGTCGTCATCAGCATCATCAGCATCCGTCCAACATGAAGCAGCCCAAATTTCAACTCGTGTACCCACCACTGTGGATAATCCATTTTCTGAAGACCTCTTTGATGACAAAATGCGGTTGGGGTCAGAAGGCATGTTAAAAGATCAAGAGGCCAAAGAGGATGATTTCTCTGCTCTGATGCCCAGTTACTGATGGCATCAGAGGAGGAGAAGGAAGTCCATCGGCAAATCCGGGGGTCGGCAACGCCTTGCAGTCCCACGTGCTTGTAGCCCGCAGCTCCTGGATGCAGAATGTCAGGACGACGAAGTCACCTGTGTTGATGATGATGATGACGACATTGCGGATCCAACGTGGTCTTTTCAGCAGAATTTGCTTGCGAGCGCTTCATCACTGGACAAGGAGGAAGACGATGGGGTAGTGTCAGTACGGGTTCCGCCTCAAAAAGGGAGAGGGCGGTCGCAGAAGTCCGCTGATATGATTCCGCCAGCCACGGTCAGCGCAAACCCCGCTCCTCGCTTATCGCCGTCAAAAAGGTCCAGGACCTCTCAAGCTTGGGCCTTCTTTGAGCAAGCCTCTGATTCACCCAGCGATGTCATATGCCGCCTTTGCCGTAAACACATAAGTAGAGGCAATAACCTTAGGTGGTTAACCACCACCAACATGTCTAGTCACATGCAGCGAATGCATGAGTTGAAATGGAGGTAACAGTTGGCCAAAAAAGGCCAGACCGACGCCAGGTCTCCAACCACTGTCACACCCTCTGTCTCCGCCTCCTCCTCCTCCTCCGCCACCACAAAGCGTTCCTCAGCTGCCCATGTCTCTCAGAGTCATGATCAGGGATCAGCCTCCGCTTCAGCCTCCACCGTCGCCCGAGTACCACCAGCACCACCAGAGACCCATCCTACCCCTTCTCCTTCCGCCAGTTTGAAGACCTGCACGCCGTACAGCGGCCAGTCTAGCAGCCAGCCTTCTGTCTTCCAGGTTTGGGAGCAGAAGAAACACTTTAACCCAAACCATCCCAAAGCCAAAAGCCTGAATGTCGGCATTGCCAGGCTTTTGGCCATGGAAATGTTGCCTTTCCGTCTGGTGGACACAGAAGGTTCCGCCACGTCATGGCCCTTGCCTGCCCCCAATACCAGATGCCGAGCAGGCATTTCTTTGCCAGAAAAGCCGTTCCCTGCCCTGGCCAGCCACGTGTCCATCTAAAATTTCAAGCGCGTTGTCTGCATCTGTGGCCGGAAAAGTCCAATCTGACCACGACATATGGACACTAGTAAGCACGGCCAAGGCCGCTATATCTCTTTGACAGCTCACTGGGTGAGCTGGGTGGATGTCTCTGGGGGTGACGGTGGCTCTCAAGCTCGGCGCACGCTCTTCCAAACCGCAGGGATGGTGCAGGGTTCTTTCCTCCAAGGTCCTCTGGTGGCATCACGTGCCCATAGAAACCAGGCCGTGTTGAAATTAATCTGTCTTGGAGACCGTCCACACACAGGACAGGAGCTGTGGACGGCTCTCTGCAACGAGATGAGCGCTGGCTGGGTGCCAAGAACCTTGTGCCAGGCAAGGTGGTGTGCGATAACGGGCAAAATCTGCTGGCCGCCCTTAAGATCGGTAGGCTGGAGCACATCCCTTGCCTGGCACATGTCATGTACCTTGTCATCCAGAAATTTCTAAAGAGCTTCCCGGGTCTGGACTCGCCTTGCTGGGACAGGCTCGAAGTGCCACATGGCCGCGACAAGCAGCGGTGTGGGACCTACTCGGGTGTTGAGCCAATGAGAGTGGAGGCAGGTGAAGGAGCTCTGCACCATCCTTGCCAGTTTTGAAGAAGCCACCAAAATGGTCAGTGCGGACGATGCCCTTGTCAGCATGAGCATTGTGGTGATCTTAGTTCTGGAACGATCGTTGGATACTCTGAAACAACAGGTCCTGCCAGCGACGGAGGAGGAGACGGACACAGATGCGGACACGGAGCCTTTCTCCCCGTCAAATCCACAAGGCCCGACAGTTTCTCAATTTAATCGGTCTTCATTAGGCAGTGGTTCGGGGTCCAGGGCTAGTGCAAGGCAGCGTATCAGCTCTCAGGGTGCATCATCTCAGGTAAGTCAGGGCTGTGTTGAAGCTGTGCCAGAGGAAGCGGAGGAGGAGGAGGAGGAGGTATTCCTAGACACCGACGTTACCGACAGAAATGTGGCTTCTAAGTGGCATTTCTCCCTCACAATTTTTAACAGTGGCTGAGAAGTCATTTTTATAATTTTTTGGGTCATGCTGCTTTGAAATGCAGCAATACTACAGGTCCTATTATTAAAAAATGTTGTTTCTAACAGACATTTGTTCTTCACAATTGTCCAAAGTGGCTCAAGGGTCATGCTTTGAATTTTTGGGGGCATTTAGCTGTGACATGCAGCTATACTACAGGTCCTATTATAAAAAAAATGTTGTTTCTACAGACATTTGTTCTTCACAAGTTGTCCCAAAGTGGCTCAAGTGTCATGCCTGTAATTTTTGGGGCATTTTGTCTGTGACATGCAGCAAAGAATCTACAGGTCCTATTATAAAAAAAATGTTGGTTCTACCATACTTTTGATTCTCACAATTGTCTCAAAGTGCCTCAAGGGTCATGCTTGAATTTTTGGGGCATTTTCTGGACATGCAGCTATACTACAGGTCCTATTTAAAAAAAATGTTGTTTCTAACAACATTTGTTTCTTCAACAATGTCAAGAGGTGGCTCAAGGGTGAATGGTGCTGTCAGAAACAGGAATGGTAAGGACACTGTTAATGACACATATGCAAAATGACTTGTTTATATTCCAGATCATTACAAAGCCAATCAATCCCTGTATTGACAACCCATTTTTAATACAATTAAAAATAGAAAACCAAAGACATGGTGGGAATCATCCTATTTTAAAAATGTGTTTTCTAGAATTAAACCTACTAAAAAACTTGCATGTACTAATATTGGTAAAAAAAATACTCGAATTAGTACAAGGAGGTACAGGAAAACTTGTCCAGTATGTAGGTTATTCAGAGGACATGGAGTATGGACACAGGACAGAGAACAAAGACAGAGACAAATTCACTCCATCCACTTGAGTAAAATGAGAAAAAGAATGCCAAGACAAAGCACCTGGGTGGAACAGGAGCGTTAGCCACCAGTATTCCAATTGTAAGATCAATTGGACCGTCACTCATACTAGGGCAAGCGCTACCATGACAGTATAGTTTAATGTCCATGATAAACTAAAATTGGGTTGAAAGACTCCTATTTCCGGCACTTTTAATGTGGGGGACCATGCAGTGTTTGGGCTTATGCTGTGGCCCAGACTAGGTATAGGACGAATTTCCATTTGAAACCTAAAATGTGGGTTTGAAAGACTCCTTTTTTCCGGCACTTTTAAATCTGGGGGTCTGCAGGTTATGGGCTTATGCCTGTGGCCCAGGACAGGTAAAGTCAATGTCCATTGAACTAAAATGGTGTTGAATGGACTCCTTTTTTCGCGGCATTTTTTTAAATCGGGGGGTCATGCAGGTTTGGGGCTTATGCTGTGGCCCGGACAGGTATATCAATGCCCAGTGAAACTAAAATGGGGGTTAAAAACCCTTTTTTTTCCAGCATTTTTTAATCGGGGGGTCTGCAGGTTTGGGCTTTTGGGGGCCCCAGGACAGGGATGTCAATGTCCAGGAAACTAAAATGGTGTTGAAAGACCCCTTTTTTTTGGCACTTTTTAAATCGGGGGTCATGCGGTTTGGGGCTCAGCGCGTTCCAGACGGGGAATTCAATGTCCATTCAAGTAAAATGATGGTTCAAATCTTCTGCCTTCTGGCACTTTTTAATTTTTGGGTCTGCGGGTTTAAGGCTTGTTTCACACGGTGTATTTGCGGGGCAAATTTTTCGCCCCGAAATTTACGCCGTGGGGCGGGGGTGGCGGGAGGGGGGGAGGAGGGGGGGGCCGGGCATTTTCCCGGCCCATAACAATACTGCTAGCGGCGCGTAACGCCGCTAAAAGTGAATTCAAAATCTCCCCGCTCGGCGCTAAAATTTAAGCTGGGGCATTAAATCAGAAAAAGGAAACCCAAGATGGTTGCCCTCAAATAACTGGTCAATGGTAACAAGGCCTTGAGCTATCCAGTTTTTCAGAGAAAGATGAGGAGACGCCAATGTACCCTTTTTTGTTTTAACATGTTTGTTTCCTGCCTAAAAAACATGTTTTAACGAGGGGAAAAAAAGGTGACGGGAAATTTTAGATCCCAAGAGTTCCGCCATTAATAGGTCTTTAACTGTATAAGGAGTCAAGGGGAAGTCCTCAATCTGGGACCAGTGGTGTGATTCAGGTGAGTTCTTGAAGTATAAGAGTGTTTCTTGTACCGCAGCTAAATTATAAAGCCTCAAGTTCGGGGGCTGACGCCTCCCGTTTAAAGCAAAAAAAGACTTTTACTTTTTGGGTTTTTTGCCACCCCAAATGAATGTCAGAAAAAGTGATTGAATTTTTTAAAAGGGTTTGTAAAATAAAGGGGGAGAGATCCAAAACTTTTTTAAAAGCGAAACAAATCATTTTGGTGCATTTATCCGACCAGGAAAGGAAGGAGTAAACCTTGGGTTTTTTTTAAAAAGACGAAGGAGAATATTTTTTTTAGGTATGTCTAAAAAAAGGGGGTAATTTTGTACCAAATAATATTGGGGTTAGAAAATTTTAAATTTTGGGATAAAATTTTAAAGAACAGAAAATTCAAAAGGAAGAAAAGGGTTTGGGGGTTTTGACGGGTAAAAAACTGAAGATAGGTTTTAAAATATTAAGGAGGCCCAAAAAGATTTGGGGTACTCAATTTTTAGTCTACAAAATAAGTTTTTGTGTTTATTTTTCCCAAAAGAGTTTCTGGTTTGGGTGTAATATTTGAGGGGCTAAAATAATAAAGATTAAAAGGGGAAGGGGAATGTTGTTTTGTTGGTGGGGGATTAAAGAAAAAGGGGGTAAAAATGGAAGGGGGGGTTTAGGAGGAAAAAGTTTTTTTGGGGTTAATAAAAATTTTAATTTTGTTTAATATTTGAGGTAAATTTTTTAATTAATGTTTTTATTTGGGTGGTTTTGTAAAATTTGTTATGAAAAAAATTAAATTTTTTGGGGTTTTTTTTGAAAAATATTGGTTTTATTTGTTTTTAATGATTTTAAATGTTTGTATGTTTTGAAATTTTTTAATTACAGTTGATAAGGGATGGCCCCCTAGTTATTATTTGGGCCGGGTTTTTTACCGGTTTGGGGAAGTGGGTTTCGATTGCGTTTTAGCAACTCTTTGGGGGCTTCTCCTTTATTAATAATGGACTGAAAGGTAGAGGAGAGGTGTGGGGCCAAAGTGAAACAAAATAGTTTTAATACCATTTTTTAAGCCTTGTCCCCGGGGCCTTTTGGGGTTAGAAGAACTTATTGTGGCTTCGATTTCTTTAATTGTGATTGGTTCATTTAGAACTGCTAGATGAGAGTGTGATAGGGTGGAAAGATTAACCTGGTCTAAAAAGGAAATAATATTTGGTCTTTCAACTTTAGGGGTCCCTGGATCGTCTTTCAAATGATATAAGGATTGATAATATTGTGCAAAGGCATTCGCAATAATTTGGGGATCATAAATTTTTGATTTATCAGGATTGGTAATGTAAGAAATTGTACTTTTTGCTTGTAAGACTTAAACTCTGTTAGCTAGTAGTTTTGAAAGACGGTCACCATGAATGTAGAATTTCCATTGAAGCCTGGACAGGTGAGACTCATATTGATGCAGGTATAGGATACTTAGCTTATTTCACAAGAAATTAATTTTTCTTTGATAAGGGGTGAGGGATCAGACTTAAACTGTTTATCGAGGGTGGTTATTTCTTGAAGCAGATCGATAATAGCTTGTTCTCTTTTGCGTTTCTCTCTGGAAGCTAATTGAATGCAAACACCCCTTACTGCTTTATGTGCGCACCATAGAGTTTCCACTGATGGGGATGTTGGAGGATTCAACTCAAAGTACTCTGTAAGCGCCGATTGGATCTCTTTAGCTACGGTGGGGGATTTTAATAGAAAGTGATTAATTCTCCATGGGGTAGAAGAATAGGTAAAGGCCGAGTCTGTTAATGTAAGGAAAATAGGTGCGTAGTCCGACCACGTGGCGCATCCAATTTCTGCCCTCGCAATATTGAATAGAGCAGTTTTATCTACTAAAAAATAGTCGATTCTTGAGTGGGTGTTTTTGGAATGCAAAAAGAAGGTGAAGTCCACTTCTCCCGCATGTTTGTACCTCCATGGGTCGTGTAGATTTTCCTGCCATAAGAATCTTTTAAGTTCTGGAGCGTAATGGGAAGAGCCTTTAGACCTATCTAGTGTTTTATCCACTACCATATTATAATCCCTGCATATCACTAATCTACCTCTTAACATTTTTTTAGCTTTAAGAATCGCTCTGGTACGAAGGAGAGTTGTCGGTTGTTTGGGGCGTAAAGGGTGAGAAAAGTATAGGGAGTCGAGTTAATATCACAGTTTAGAATAATAAATCTGCCTTGGGGATCTAGTACTAAGTCCACTAATTGGAATGTTACCGTGTTTTTAATAAAAATCGCTACCCCATCTTTTTTGGAGTTAGATGCCGTAAGGAAGGAGTGGGGAAAGCTTTTATGTTTTAATCTATAAGTGTCTGAGGCCTGTAAATGCGTTTCCTGAACACAAAGGATATCTACTTTGCACCTGATCACGTCTCTCCATAATGAGGATCTCTTATGTGGGGAATTGAGGCCGTTGGCATTTAAGGACATTACTTTAACCCCCATGGTGACGAAGAGAAAAAATAGTTAGCAAACTTATTTCCAAAGTATAGAAACATAGTAACGAGCATATAAAGCAAGGCAATGACAGTATGGCTGAAAACCTAAGAACATGCAGTTGTAAGCCCTGACAAAAGGCAGGGCTAAAAACATCATGAGAAGCTCCTTACACAAGGAGTCAGATGTGGGGTAAAGTCCTGAAAAGGAACCAGCAGTGAGAAGTGAAATCAAATAACGAAGAAGCTATACATTTCTCATAAAAGGAGGCAATTCAGGAGGACATAGTATTTGCCTGAAGTTACAGTCCATCGTTTATTCTGGATCTGGAGCGGAAGGTTTTGTCCGACCAAATAGGTGTTATGATGCCAGGTCTATTATCCCCTCTTTTAGAGGGTGTGTTGGTAGGGGTAGAGATCAGTCCCCATGATAGCAGGGTTTCCTTGGCGGCTGATGGGGTAGAGCAGACCACAGTTGAGGAGTCTTTAGTAATTACGAGCTTTACAAGGAATCCCCACTGGTATGGGATATTGTTATCCCTTAAGACTTTTGTTAAGGGGGCAAATTCTTTTCGGCGGAGCATTGTACCCGCTGAGAGATCAGGGTATATGGAGAGGTTTCTAAATCTCTCTGGTAAGTCAGAGGTGTTTCGGATGGCTTTGAGGAATCGATCTTTGGTTTTGAAAAAGTGGATTCTAGCGATTACATCCCTAGGTAGGGAGGGAGAGAGATGTTTAGGCTTCGGGAGCCTATGTATGCGATCTATCATGAGGTCGAGATCTGAGGCTTCTGGGAGAACTAGGGCCATTAAGTCGGTCAAGAATTGGGACAACATAACCGGAGCGACTGATTGAGGGACACCATGGATCCGTATATTGTTGCGTCTTGAACGGTCTTCTAAATCAAGGATTTTGGAGGATAGTTTCTGGACCTCATCTTCTAGAGCAGCGTTGGCATCAATGAGAAGGTTATGCGATGTCACAAATTCTGCCATTTTCTTCTCAACATGCTCTGTTCTGGAAACAAGTGCTTGAATATCCATTCTGAATTCCCCCATCATCTGTTTAAAATCGCTTTGAAGCGATTCTCTAAATGAGGAAAACAGGCATTGGAGGGTATCTTCTGAGGTGCAAAAAGGTTCTGTAGCTTGTTGGTGTTCCATATCCACAGAATCCTGCCTGAAAGAGGCTTGAGAAAGAGGCGGGGACAAAGTGCGTCTGTCTCTGCTTTGTGAGCGGGTAGACGGGGTGTGGAAGAATTCCGTCAGCTTGGTGGGCTGGGATTTACCAGCTTTTTTTTGAGTTGCCACCCATTTGGCAATTATAGACAACGGTAAAAGAAGTGACCTTCTCTTTTTTTTTTTTTGTAGCGGAGAAGAGTATGGGAATGTAGGAAGCAAAAATGTATAACTCACTTTATGCAGCTACTTAGCCGGAATCGATTCGACACTTTGCTCCTTTTACAATCGCAGAGGAAGCACTGTTAGGTATATTCTGGTATGCAATTGGCCAGTGAAGCTAAGGTGAAGGAGTCTATACAGTAACATGCAAAAGCTCGCCTTTATGGAAAAACCTAGGAAACTTCTACCAGTAAGTGCACAGAAGAAGCGTTAGTGGGTGCACTATAATGGAAAACAGTCCGTTATGCTGAAATGGTTGTTAATGTTCTCACTTTCTTCTCTCCCCCTACCTTCTGTTCTGGCAATAAGAAAGATCAGTTAGACTGCTTATGGAATAGTGGGAACACAGATCACTTTATCGTTCAGCAGCTTACATACAGGCAGCAGAGTTAGAAAATGGACTACAGGGGAGTCTATTTCAAAAAAAGCTGTTGATTATGAATTCACTTAGAAATTTTAAAAGTTTTTAAGTTGTGGAAGATGGTATGGAGCAGTTCCTTAGGCAGGGTAAGCTTAATCCCAGCTCCTTAGAGTGAAAAGATGACGAATGATGGAAAATGTTGTGCTTTTTTCTGTCTTTTTTTTTCTTTTTCCCCTAAATGCCAGCCAGTATGGTTAGAACAAAGGAGGGAGAATGGTGCTGTCCCAGAAAAAAACTATACCCTTGTGATATAGGCAAAGACCACTGTATACTTGTTATATGCAGGAGTTTAGATATTTCTCTAGCAGTATAGTGGATAATGTTAGGAGATTGGATCACCAAATATCCCAGAGAGCAGGGTTAGTGGGTCACTGATAAGAGATAAAGAGCTGTTTACTGTTAGTTATAAACATGCAGGAGGAAGAGTTCGTCCTGAGATAGAAAGCAGCACCCCTGTGTCTGCTCAAAATGGCGGTGTCATCTGGAACCGCTCAGTACGCAGCAAGATGGCGCCTGAATTAATATCAGATGCACTGGGGGAGGGGGAACCGATTTCAGGTCGGTAAGTCCTGTCTGAGTTAGCAGGCGAGGTGCTCGGCGTGATATTGCAAGTCAGGTATTTATCTGGGCTTAGATCCGTCAAGGAGAGTCTCTGTGGAGCTTCGGCGTTCTGCTCTCTTCCAAGTGAGGCTCGGGGACCAGCTCACGCACTCAACCTCTCGGTAAACGCCGGGAGGGAGCGTCAGCGAGGGAACCTCCGGCGCTCACTAAAGGATTCCTCGGTGGGTGAGAGATGAGTTCTTCTCCTCAGCGGTGCAGGAGCTTGGCAAAGGAGCGGCGCTCAGTGTGCAGGCCGGAGCAGCCAGAGACCAGGTTAGCAGGTTGTGTTCCCTGATCCCCGTGCGATGAGGATAGAGCAGGCACCCATTCCCCGGCACCGGGTGAGTTGATGCCGTGAAGATCTTTAGTTGGGTATCCAAAAAAATAGCAGGCAAAGGCTTAGTAGGGCCGTTATAGAAGAAAATCCTCCGGAGCTCCTCTCACATGCGACCTACACCATGCTGGTCCAGGCCACGCGCCCCCCTCCCTTCCTGCATTCTTGCATGAGTGTATTTTTCAGAAAAGGGAACATATATCATCCTATATGACATAGCAGTGACTGAGTGGAGCAAAGTGGCTGTGCCTATGGGATCATCAGCTGGAAAATGTCTGGGATTGACTGATGCCAGCTGACACTAATGAAATGCAGCAATCTAGAAAATTCTGATCTCATATGTTTAAAACTTAGGGTAAGTTCACACTATAGATTTTAACAAGGAATTAGACAGAGATTCTGCGTCGGAGTCCAGGTTATAATGCTCATGTAATCCCACTGCCATTCATTTAAATGTCCAGCATGCACTGTAATTCATGTTGTAAACTACGGTGCAGATTTTCTATACCAGGGATTTCAAATCCATGTTGTGGAAAAAAAAGAATGGATATGCCCATTCTTTTGAGTGGATCCTCTTTGGATTCCACTCTGGCAGGAGTGATGCAGGTTAAACCCCTCTAAAATGGGGCTAAACAGTATCCAGCTTCTCAGGAGCATACCATCTCTGTAAAGAAAAAAATCTTCAAAAGAAATCCACAGTATTGAGTATTTTTTCTGAAAAATCTGACGTATGAACATACCTTTAATTTAACACAATCAATGTTGATTGCATTGCAAAGAGTTCATTGACTTGTTTGCTATACTGCCACTAATTAGACAGTAGGGGCTACCTTTGTAAGCTCTATTGGAGCCTGTAAATGACAAGAGTTGGATGTCTTTGGAAGAAGTCCTAGCACCGACCGAAAGAGGACTCTTCACCAATGTGTTGTTGTTATGGCTATGGTTGATGTTTTAGCCTATTTGACAGGTATCTGCTACTCCGAGCTGTATTTCCAGCTCATACTGCCCTAAGCACTGAGCCTTTATAAAGTCCTCTAGGGTTAGGTTTACACATTGCAGTAATGGTGTTTATATCATGCTGTTTGCTGCATTTTTTAAACACTTTAAAAAAGTTGCAAAAATGCAATCAAAATCCATTGCATTAATGCTAATCCCAGCCATTAAACCCCCTAGATGCAATGATTCATAGTGGTTGTGGCACCTAGGTGATTTGATATAGAAATGGGGCTCCCTCTGTCACCCCATTTGCATCCCTAATGTCCTAATGTGAGCAAAAGGTGCTGTTGCAGTGCCCTGGCAGCTAGGAGGATGACAAAGCCCCCAGATTTATTACATATGTCCGTCTATTATACTCCACTTGAGGCAATAGAGCACAGGCAAGCAGTAATACATAAATACTGCAGTATATTTTGTAAGTAATCTAAGAACTGCATCTGCAAGTCCACTTGTGAGACAAACCAAATGTATAGAAAAAAATTAAAAAAAAAACAATTCTAATACAAAAAAGTAAATGAGAGAATTGTTTTTTTTGTACCACAAAAATGCATTATTGCTTAAACAAACAAAAACCTAAAAATACCTTTACACATTTGGTATTGTTGCATCCATAACAACGTGTACTATAAAACAGATTTTTTTTTTGGCCCGCATATAAAATAACAAAATAGAAGGACAAATTTGCCACTTATGTTCATCTTACACATGAAAAACAAAAAAGCCACATGCATGGTTGTTACTACTATTGGCAGGTTCCACTCCCTTTTGGGTGCCACCGTAGGTACTTGCCATAGCTCTTCTTAGTGATAAATATGACCCTGGTTCTTCTGTGTTAGGGTATTTTTTTCTGTTGGAAAATTTTTTTGCAGAACCCAAGGTGATACAGAGCTTACAAGTGAACGCAAAATAGATGTCACATATTTAGAGGAGAAATTTAGAATGACATTCCGTGTCTCACAGATGATATCTCCTCTGAAGTTTTTTTCTTCATGATTTCTTTCAGACTTCTGACCTCCTAAGTTTGCTACTCACATATCTTTGGCTGTTCACTTTTGTAGCTCGTCAGACTATATATTAAGACATGCTCTTAGCAGCACCTGGAGTGGCCTAGCCAGTCTCCAGATCTCAACCACATAGAAAACCTTTGGAGGGAGTTGAAAGTCCGTGTTGCCCAGCGACAGCAACAAAACATTATTGCTCTAGAGGAGATCTGCATGGAGGAATGAGCCAACATACCAGCAACAGTGTGTGCCAACCTTGTGAAGACTTACAGAAAATGTTTGACATCTGTCATTGCCACAAAGGATATATAACAAAATATTGAGATGAACTTTTGTTATTGACCAAATACTTATTTTCCACCATAATTTTCAAATAAATTCTTTCCAAATCAGACAATGTGATTTTCTGGAATTGTTTTCTCATTTTCTCTCTCATAGTTGAGGTCTACCTATGATGTCAATTACAGGCCTCTCTCATCTTTTTAAGTGGGATAACTTGCACAGTTGGTGGCTAACTAAATACTTTTTTTTCCTACTGTAAATATTCTGCACCTACAACTGAAAAATATACACAAGATCTGCAAAAAAAAAAAAAATTATGTGTCTTCTGAAATAAACAATACTCAGAAAATACCCCCAGAAATTAATAATAAGATATTCAGTGCCTCCAGAAATGAAAAGTGATACACACTGTGCACCAGAAAAGAATAATTATAGGCTAAATGCAACCAGAAATGAATGATACACTATGCCCCCTAAAATAAATAATCGTAGCTATAGAAAGCAAAATTATCTGGTCTTATGATAGATGAAAACAGTTGAAAGTTTAATAAAGAGAATAAAAAAAAAGTAGAGTAATGTAGAGGAAACATAAGAAATAATAATAATAAATATAAGAAGTACACACGCATAGATTCCCATAAAGAAAACTAAAAAGTCTTGCCCTTTGCCCAAGGCATGGTCTTCCACCTTTGGCCCCCTATTTTAGCTCTGAACCTTTGCAAGCTACATTCTGTTCTGGAACATTTAGCAAGACTATGTAAAACATGCTTAATATTGTAAGATAATCAGAAAGCAGTATACATATATGCCATGAGAATTCAATAGATAACTATTGATCATAGGCAAAAGCTATATTGAAATTTTTTCTTTATCATTGTATAATGCACATTGTGTGCCTTGAAATAAAAATATGCTGTGTAATTTAAAATGAATTATAATACACACTGTGACTCATAAAATGAATTATAAAACACACTGTGCTTCCTGAAATGAATATTAATATAAAGTTGCAAGAAAAAAGAAAATGAACCGCTTGAAATTTCTTGGATTTCTACATTGATTACTAATAAAATGTGTTCTAGTTTTTATACAAGCTACAATCATACACAAACACAATCTGCACAAAGGGTCACATGTATGAAAACTGTCTTGGTCTATGACCTTCCTTGTTGCCCATAGCAACCAATCAGAGCGCCCCTTTCATTTCAAAAAGTGTTCTGAAAAAAATAAAGGGGCACTCTGATTGGTTGCTATGGGCAACAAGGAAAGTCTTAGACCAAAAAGGTTTTCATATATGTCCCCCAAAGTGTTGTACTGTTTACATTTATTGATCAAATTAAGTAAGCATTCACAGTACAGGGAAAAAGTAAGTGAATGTTGATATTGAATAGCTTGTAGATACCTGTGTGAAAAATTTACACAAAAGTGACTAAAGTCTTCCCCCTACCCCCCTCGAATTTCATAACTCAAGTCACTCAGATTGCAGAAATCACCCCAGCTCCACTTGTGTCACCAGGAAGTGTCAATTAGGAACTTTCCTTCAATAGGAAACCACCTCAGCAGGGGAGGCCAGCACATCAAAAGAATCCTCACTTAAATTCATTAGCACCTGACTCTGGCTGAAACACATGGGCTTTCACAAACCTGGAGAACAAAAACTTTAGCAAACAGATGCCAGACTCAAAGGCACTGATACTTCATAAAGATTTATGGGAGAGTCCTTCATAACAGGTCTACCCCGGTTTCATATTTTAAAAAATTAACTTTTCACACATCCAGCTGCCACTCCCCCGGTTGTAGGATGAAGGGTAAGGGAGAAATCCAAAGCTGGCCTTAGGAACCCAGTAGGATAGGCATGTGTGGTACCAGGTCATAGTTTAGGCCCATACGGTTCTTATGGTGCCACTGGCTCAGTTCTGTCCCAATGCCCTGCCGCGGTATGGCCCATTTTGTGTTCCAGCCAGAAAACTGCATGACTTAAGAGGGAGGAGTGTGCAGGCTGTCCCAGGGGCGTGAGGGGGAGTGTAGATGGGTGTGACATGGGCTGTCCCAGCACTGATTTAAGTCGAAACCCAGCTTTGCTCAGGGTCGTTCTCTTTTAGAAGGCGTTACGCCGAGCGTACAGGAGTGTCCAGAACCAGCAGGCCCCATTTCACCCTGGTGTGGGCCCAGCATAAAGCCAACCTAAGGTAAGTAGACACATCTTGCTGCCTCTTTGTTTGTAACCATACTCATATTTGCACCTCTGACTAATATCTGTATAGTATTGTCCCTATGTATATATATTGTCTGTCTAGTGGGCCCTCCAATTAAATCTATAAAGTTTAATCTGAACTAGTCTGTTGTCTTGATAATCGACCTCATATGCCTTATTCTTAATATATAGCTACCCAAGGCTAGTTCCTGGCCTTGCTGTAAGTCTGTAACCGACCAGTCTTATAGCTAATGAGCGACTGGTGGCAGTATTGGGCTGACAGAACTCTGTTTAACCAGCTTGGATAAACAGATCTTTCCCAGCTGTTCAGGGTTGTGGGCGAGTGGGGTATCCTCTCGCACTCCGTGGGTCTCCCTGGACAGTGTATCATTTGTCTATATATTTAAAGGTGTCTCATTGCACATTATAAATGTGTCTCATTGTAAGACAAACTGCTGTGCACCAAAAAAGTGATGTAAGACAACTTTTGTCTTAACCTCGCCACTTTGAAATTAGCTTGAATAACAATGTATGAACTGCAACACTTTTTGGCATGAGAGCTACATAAATGTGTTGTATCTTACAAATTGGCATAGACATGCCCCCTGAAGAGTGGTGCAGTCAATAGTCTTGGTCTTGTCGGACAGACTTATTCTTTTTGGTGTAAATGCTTAGGATTATGTCAGACATCTCACATGTCATTCTTTCTGTTGTAATCTATGCCAGAAAACTGGCACAGCTACTTTAATACTTCTGGTCTAATGCATTCAAAATGTTGAGAAGTAACTTTAGATATTTCTCCCTGCAAGAGGATTTCAGTTCATCAATATTTCTTGGATGTCTTGCATGCACAGTACTCTTCGGGTGATGCCACAGCATCTCAATAGGGTTAAGGTCAATACTTTGCCATTCCAAAACACAAATCTTCTTTTTCAAACATTCTCTACTTGATTTACTTCTGTGCTTTCGGTCATTGCCTTGTTTAATCACATAACATATTTTCAGCATGGGGTCAAGGACTCTTGCCCTTACAATTCCTGAAAAATGTCTTGATACACCTTTGAATTCATTGTCCTATCTATGATTACAAGGATTTTAAGTCCTAAAGCAGCAAAATAGCCCTAAACTTGCTTCACAGGTGAGATGATGTTTTGGTATTGGCATGCAGTGTTCCTTTTCCTCCCATTATAGTATTGTGCATTTTTGCTAAAAAGTTCAAATATCTCTCATCTGTCAATGGAAAAATTTCCCAGAAGCATTAAGGAACATCTATGAATTTGAGAAACTGCATTTTTTTTGGACAACAACTTTTCTTAATTTGTAAAGTTTTCTTGTGCTCATGAAATACTATTTACAAGACACCCATTCCTACTGATGGTAACAATTTGGAATAATGTACACCAAGGTCTTCAAGCTCTATGCATACATTTTCTGAAGTCTTTTTAGAGCTGTTTGCATCAATACATTGTTTATACTGACCAGACTTTCTTTAGAAGAAAACAATTTGTTAGTAGCCAAGCTTTGTGTGCCTTTATTTAACAGGCACAGCATCTGAAAAACATACTTTTTTCATCTGACCATATGAATCATAAGCAAATATCCACTTTCCTTTTCTCCCAGCATCATGAAAGTTTACTTAAAGGGGTCTTCTCACCACACGGATTAGCTTTAAACATGTAAGCAAAAGTAAATAAAGACTATTACCGAAATATGTGAAACCACAAATGAAATCCAGCAGGGGGTTTTTGGTAAGGGAATTTTCTTTATTCAAATTTAGTGAGAGGGTTTTTTAAAAGGGCATGGAAAGGGCAAAACCGACGGTTTTGGGAAACCCCCCCCCTTTTCTCGCTCAAAACCCCATACCCAAAAATGAACTTTAAAGTAGGGAAAGGCCATGTGAACAAACGTCACACCACAACTTTCTTTTGGGATAGTAAATATAAAAAACATTAAAATTTTTTGTATATTATATTGCTTTAACAGTATTTATTTTTAAAAAAATAAGAAATCACAAAAAAATTGTTTTAAATTGTAGGGAAAGCTAGGTCATTGGAATTTTAAACCAAAGGGCTTTTGGTTTGTAAACCCAGAATCCAGGGGTTCGCGCAAACGGACCTTTCGCTGCCTTAAAGCCTCTTAAGGGCTTTTATTTTTCTTTCCAAAAAAATTGCAAATACTTATTTTTTCCTGTTCTTCCAAAAAGTTTTTGGGCTATCCTAAAAAATGTGGAAAGTCCTTTATTATCTATTAAGTTCAGAAATCCTTTTTTTCAATTTTTGATACTACTACCACAAAATTTTGTCACATTCATTCATTAATACCGTAAATATATGGTCTGAGCGCAATTAATGAACTTTTGTATGGTTATTCTTTTTGTGAATTTGAATAAAAGTTTTAATTTTTTTTAGTAAACTTTCACATATTTCCCCGCTCCACCACACGGAAAGGGAAACCTTTTGTTTTGAACCAACCTTTCCCTTTTTTTTATTTACATATCCAAAATGAAGTTTTATTGAAGGTTATAATGATGCCCCTTTCCCTCTTAAACTGTTCACTTTGATAGGGTTTGGCCGTGAACAGGGGGCGGTTTTGCACCGAAACGGTCGGTTTTTTCCTTTCCATCCTTTTAAAATAACCCTGCATAAGATTTTGAAAAAAGAACTCTCCTTCACCAAAACCGCTGCGGGTTTGTTTTGTGGTTTATATAAGAAATTTTCCTGTGACTGAGGGGTATATCCCACCAAACTGAGGAAAAACAAAAACGGGGAAGACCAGGGTTCTTCTACATTTAAGGGGGAGCTATGCATCCGTTTTTGATTTATATGCAGTCTCTTAAGCTTTAAAGTTCAAAGCTCTACCACAGAATTATACGTATACCCATACAGGCCCCGTATGATATATACTTAAAAGGCAGAGGGGATTAAATTACTTTTAAATTTAAGCAATCACTTTAAAAAGTTGCCGTGTTAGTTTCTCTTTTTATTTTAATTGGACCCAAAATCCAACTAGCAAAATTTTTTGGGTTAGAAGTTGGGGTGGGAAAGAAAAAGAAGAATTTAAAACTCTTATTAGAAATTTAGAAAAAATTCAATTCAAGAATTGAAAATATGGGGGGATCGGGGAAAACGCTAAATAATATTTGGGAAA
>JAODAL010025830.1:0-57894 GCA_025379985.1 Phyllomedusa bahiana | reverse complement strand
GCCACCCGCTTTGCGGGGGCCGGGGGAAAACCGGGTAGAAAAGAACCCGGGCCCCGGCGTGGCTATTGGCATGCTTGCGGTGGTCCAGTTTCCATACCGGGGTCCGGACAACATAAGCAGGGAATGACACATTTTAGTCCTGGCGATGTTTAAAAAACCCATGCCCATGAAGGGGTGGAAAAAAGGCAGGGTCCCCATGACTGCCAGTTCCCCGGGTTGGTTCCCAATGACCGTGCATGTCTTTTGACGTCCAGGTGGGGTCGTACGGGCAGCGACGCTTTTGGCGTCGTGCAACATCGGGTTTGTGGCCCGGGGGCCGCAAAATTCCTGGATCAGGGCTTACAACAAAACCCCGATCCCAGAATGCAGCGACAGGTGGAAGGAAAACCCCGAACCCGTGCCTTTTCCCTTTGGATCCGGGGTTTGCCCGGGAAGGAAATAAAGGGTTCCCCGCTGTCGGGGATGGCCCCCAATACCCAATGGTGGGGGAACCTGCACAGTCAGCTCTGGGGGCCCTTAATGGAGGGTGCTTAAGAAGCCAGTGCCCGACACATGTGTTGCCAGACAGCCTTTTGGGTAAAGTGAAAAATCGAAGTTTTGCAAAGAAAAAACAGAGAGGCAAAGTGGACAATGACACAGTGTGTAGGACGGCAACAGCAGCATGAGGTCAGGCAGTGGCACAAACACATTGAGGCACCCAAAAAACCAGGGGTAGGCGGGGGCCCCCAATGACACAGTTGAGGTCCCCAGCAGCAGCAGAGGTCAGCAGTGGCAAATGACACAGGTGAGAGGGGGCAGGGGGTAGGCAGTGGCACAATGAACATTTGGAGGGTGGCAAAAAACAGGGTAGGCCAAGAGGGCAAGGGGGCACAGTGTGTAGGGGTCACGGACAGCCACAGCGCAGCTGAGGTCAGACAGTGGGCACAATGACAGGTGTGTTAAAGGGTCACGGCCCCAGCCCGCACAGATGAGGGCAGGGCAGGACAGCTTCCCACTAAAAACTCGGCAAGTTGCGGCCACACATCCAGTTGGCTCCCCAGTAGTCCAGGGGATCTTTAATGGGGTGGCAGAGTGCTGTAAAGTAGCCACCCGTTGGTTCAGGGGCTCCAGGTCCGGGTGTGCTGGCGTTACCCTCCTCACTAGGGGGTGAAGGAAAGCTGCTCATCAGTGATCCAGACTTAGGTTACTGTGATGGAGCGGGTACGTCCACCCCCCCCCCCCCTTCACCCGCAGCCGCGCAGTAGTACTGAGCGTGGGGAACCCCCCGGTCAGCTGTCAGAGGAGGGCAAATGCCGCACATAGGCAGGGGAACTGATTACGGAGAATTTCCCTTTTTTTTGAGTTTGTCCTCCCTCTCAATTTGTGGGAAAAAAGGCTCCCTTTTTTGGACCGGGTAGCGGGGCCCAATAGGGGGGGCCAGAAGTTCCCTCTGCCGGTCTGATATTCCGTCACTAGCCGGCAAATAAGCATGCTGCGGGCCATCTCACAAGGATCCGAGGGGCTCCCTGCCCCCATTTCCACTGTATACTGCCAGGGTTTGGGGTCATCTCCCTCGTTTTCCCCTTCTCCATCCCCCTCCCAGTGCCCCTGCTCCTCCTCTCTTGTCACCTGGGTAAAGAAAATCCACTCTTTTCACCAGAAAATGCTTCTGCCAAATTCCCCTCCTCCTCCTCCATTTCAGTCCCCCCCGGACTCATGTGGCCACGAGTTTAGTCGCCACGTCTCCATCCCCTGCCCAGACAGATTTTTTTAGCATCTGTTCCAGGACATGAAGCAGTGGAATGCTTTTTTTTCATCCCGTAGTCCCTGGGACTGACAAATAACGTGCCTCCTCGAATGGCCTCAACAAAGGGGCAGGTGTCACGCATGACTCCCCACTGGCTGACATCAAATTTTACACAGGGGATCTTCTGTCTCCCGGATCTTTAAAAAAAAGTTAAGGGGGCCTTTCTCTTTTTAAACGTGGTAAAAACATATGCAGGCGGGAAATTCCAAGGGTGGAAAATCGCATATCAGTGTGTTGGGGGGGGGCCCCTTTCCCGCTGCAACTCGAGGAGGGTGTTCCTGGCTTTGTCAATGGATAAAGTGCATGCACATTTTCCTGCCTTTTTTTCAAATCTGTAAAGATCGGTGGAAAGATTCGGGAAACCCTTTTCACAACCAATTAAACCCGCCCTGAGGGCGCCAGGCCAGGGCGGGGGAAACCGCTCCCTTTTCCTCACGGGTTTGCATTGGCCGGGGACACCTTTTTGGTGTCCTTTCCCCCCCTTTTTTTTCCCCGGAAACCAGGTTCTGGGGCAGTTCCCCAAAGGTTTGGGCAAAAAGGGACAATGGTTTCGGGGGGGGGGCGGCATTGGCGGGGGGACATTTTGACACGTGGGGGAGAAAGCGGCGTCTCTGTCAAGTTTTGTTTCCCTGGGGCCAGAACACATTCCCCCAGGGGCCTTAAAAAGGACATGTACGGGCCCGGGACCGTTTTACAGCCCAGACGTCCGGCTGCTTGCACCTTTGGGAACAAACCGAAAACTTAAGGACGGCCCCCCCTTCGTTCTACTATTTATAAGTGCTGGTACTGCCTTTTGGAAAAAAAAATTTCGGTTTGGAACTCCCCATCTCGGCTGGCACAACCCTTTAGTTCTCTGAATGGTACAGAGCCACTTTTTGGAAAGGGAGGGACTGCGTAAAACAATTTGGGGACGGGAGCCGGTCGCTTTCTGCCCCTTAGGATGGTTTTGGGGACGCATACTTTGTCTCTTTGAAAATCGCCCGCTGAAGATGCGGTGCCATGAGTACAGGAGCGGGGGCATCGGATTCGGGGATATTCAAAGGGAAAAACGCCCCCTTTGCAGAGGTGGTGGAGCCTTGACTGGCTGCAAGGGATGGTCCCATGGGGCGCTGCTGTTTGCTGCTGTTGCTGCGGGCGGCAGGAGGGACCCCCACATCCCCACGTTTCCCCCAGGCCACCGGGATGGTGACGGGGAGGGTTTGACGCGGGCCGGGGTGCAAAATTTAGCCCCCTGGCCCCGCTTCATTTCTGTTACAGTTTCTCTATCCATATTGGGGTCCTCCGGTGTCTTAAAAAGAACTCCCACACCGAAGTATCGGTTTTTACCCCCCAACGCTCCCATTGAGTGATACTGCCCCGCTGCCTCGCGAGCCCCTGTCCCGCTTTTGTTGGCCCTGCGAAGGGGTTTTTAACCCCCGTGGCCGTTTGGGCTCCCCCCTCAAATGTTTCTACCCCTGCTGACCCGCCACAGACCCATTGGGGGGGCTGCGCCGTGCCTAAAGCGAAAAGCTGACGCCCTTTTTTTCCCTGACGAGTGAACCCCTTCCTCCCCCCCCCAAGTGCGGTGGGGGCTACATCTCTTTAAATTTGGTTTTATGTCACTGCTGTCCTCATCCCCGGGGTTTTGGGTACAGAGGCTGCCCCTCAAAAAGACTCCCATCCCACTTCAACATCTTACTTTGCCGGTACTGCAAGAAGCAGGAAATATTGGCCCATTTCTTCGTGCCAAGTACTGCTGATCCCTCCCAAAAATTGTTCATCCTCGCTATAAGGGCGCTGAGCCCAGACCACTATTTGATCCGGGGTGAGGGAACCGGATGGGACAGGGGCGGGTTGAGGAAGGTGAGGGCCTAAACCCGCTCCCGGGCCATGCCAAAAGGGTTGTGTCTGACTTCCCCACCACTCTTGCTGGGGTTGTCAGGTCATTGGGAGGAAGGGGGAGCCCCTAGTCAACCAATAAAAGAACCATTGGGTTGTTTGTCAGTACACGGCGTAGATGACACGGCAGTTGTGGCCTCACGGGGTGCCCCCTGCTGGCCCCCTTGCTTTGCTGGACCTGAAAGGTTTGTTTGTGCCTCTGAACTCGCGGGGGGAAGAGCCTGCCACCTTCTTTGACATACTGTTTTCTAAAATTTTACGGACACTGTTTATGAAGATATCTGTATATGAAAATACACCCCCCTTATTGATCCAAATGAACCCCTATGAACGGGGAAAAACCCGGATAAAAAATTGCGCCCCACAAATGGCAGGAAAAATTGACTTGTATGTGCCGTTTAAAAATTGTGTATTTTATGAATATAAAAGCACAAACAGGCTTAATTAACCTTTGGATAAAATTTACGCTAAAAAATTTCTTTTGGGGCGGTGAAAAAACAAATTTTCTTTTACTGAGTAAAAACGCAAACAAACTTTTTAAATTTAAACCCCTGGATATAAATTGCGCAAAAGAATTGAGCGCCAGAAACGACTAGCTTTGTAGGTGTTCAATTGGTGTTTTTCGCTACACAACAAGAGAAAAAAATTTTTAATTAACCTTTCGTTTGTAAAATTATGCTCAGGAAAATTGTATTTTTTGGCGGGGGGAAAAGACGGTTTTTTGGGAGTAAAAAACAGCAGCAGAAAAAATGCTTAATTAACCCCGGGATGTAAATTTTGCGCAAAAGAATTGAGCAGGGGGAAACGACTAGTTTTGTACGGTTACAATTGCGTTTTTTCTACGCTACAAAAGAAAAAAAAAATTGTAATTAAACCTTGTTTGTGAATTTTATGTACAGGAAAATTGTATTTTTTTGGCGGTTAAAAAAGAGGGTTTCTTGGAGTCCAAAGCAGCAGAACAACGTTTAATTTAAACCCCCTGGATGTAAATTGCGCAAAAGAATTGAGCCCGGAACTACTGTTTGTAGCGTGTTACTTGGTGTTTTTTCCTACAAAAAACAAGAGAAAAAAATTGTAATTAAACCCTCGTTTGTGAATTAGCTACAGGAAAATTTTTTTTTTTTGGGGGTAAAAAAAATAGGTTTTTTCTTGGAGTCACAACAGCGGGAAAAAACGCTTTAAAAACCCCCTGGATTTTAAATTGGCAAAAGAATTGAGCAGCCCAAAAATGAAGTGGTATTTGATTATAAAAAGCTGTTTTTTAAATGAATCAACGGGAAAATGGTTAGATGCCCCTTGGTATTCAATGTGCTGTAAGCAGATAGTTTAAACAGTATATGCACTGGATTTTAATCCAATACACCAAAAAATCAGAAATTTTGAAATTAAAGAAGCTTTTCTGGGAAAAGCGAGAACCCCACAAAAAACCTGTAAAAAAAACAGTTCTTCAGTAACAATCAGCCGCGCAGACCTTTTCCTGTCATAAAGTGAAGGGGGGATAGCTCCCAGCGTCGCGCCTGGATTTTTTAGTGCTGACGTCACAGAACCGCCGGGGCTTGTTGGTTTCATCTTGCACTTTTATGCAGGCTAGCCCTTCTTCCTCCCAGATCTTTTGCCCATTAGCCCATGTGTCGCAGCCATTTTATCAATCAAAAGCACACTTTTCACCCCAAGTACCCCAAACTTGGGGTTCGTTGAACCGAAAATTTTCCTGAAATTTAAAACGAATTCCACTTCGTTAGAAAAACGATTCGCCCATCTCAGCAAGGGGGCAAAAAGAAAAAAATGTTCTGGTCATTAACTCTTTTCAGGTGTTGGCTAAGGGGTTTTTAAAAAAAACACAGGGGTGTACTCCTGTCCCTTGGTCCAATAAACCCTTAAAAGCCCTTTTTTGTTTTATAGATCATTTCCAACATTGGAGGGGAGGAATTCCCCATTTTGGGAAAAGTCCATACGCCTATGTTGGGAGGGCCGGTGTGCGCTGATTTAAAGGGGGGTGTGATTGGCGGTGTAAGAAGGGCTTTTAAATGCAGCAAGTTTCCCGGGCCCCTTTTTAGAATTTCTTCAGATGGGTGAAAAAGAACAACCTGTTTGAGCATTTCCTCCCGTGTGTGACTTGTTTCCCAGGGGAATCTCCTGTCCACTTGGATAAACAAAAATGTTTTAAAGGCCTTTCTTGTTCAATAATTTCCCCCTGTTAATATATTATTCCTGTTCATCAATTTCCACCTGTTTTCCCTTCCCTTCTGCCGTGTCCCCACCTTTCCTTTTATGTTTCCTACCTCGGGAAACCCGCCGCCTGTGAATTTTGGGGCCCGACCTTTGGACTAGAGTTCGTCTTAGATTCAGAACTCGCTGGCCTTTTTGGCTCCCCCTGAAAGTAGTTCCCAGGGAAAAGCACCTGGTAGGACTCCCCCGCAGAAAGTCCCTCCTGCCTTGGGCAGGCCTTGGGGAAAAACCGGGGGCCCCCCTTTTACCCCCCCCTGGGTGGCCCGCTCCACCGCTTGGGGGTGGGGTTTTGAGCGCCACTCCCCTGTTTACAAAAGGCTGAAGTGAAAAGCCAAGTTTCCCGGGCCCGTTTTTTTGAATGGTGCAGATCCACCACTTTAAAAGGGAGGGATAAAGTCCCACCAATTGGGGCAGGGCAGGCTAGCTTTGCAACCCGGGATGGCTAGACGCTATGCGTCCTTGGCAATCGTAATGCTGGGGACCCCTGAGTGCCCAGGAGCAGGGGGTTCTGACGGGGAGATATGTATTAAAGGAGTTGTCTTCGGCAGAGGGGGTGAAGCCTGATGCCTGAAATGGGGGGGCCATGGGTGACAGCTGTTGGGACAGGTGGACCACCACATCTGAAAAAAACTTTTTGGGGGACACTGCATGTGTTGGCAGGGCCCCTGTCTAAAGTTGGCCTGGGCACGTTTACTTTTGGCTACAGATTTTTACATAAGCATGTTCGCCCCCTTGGGTCTTACAAAAAAACTGGCACAAACCGCCGAGTAGGTGATTTTACCCCAAATTTTGCACTGAGATGTTACCGCCGTGATCCCCGTCGCACTTTTTTGGGGCCTGCAAAGTGGGGGTCTAAAAAATTTGGGCCGTTGGCCCCAACCCCGAATGCTTTCACCCCGCTGACTCCCGGCCCCAAATTCCCCCCTTTGGGGCTGGCCCCCTGCCCGAGACGGCAAGCTGCGCTCTCCTCCCTATGATAATGTGAACCCTTTACATGTTGGTCGGGTCAGCTCATAGCACAAATGGGTTTCAAAACCACCCCTATGTGAGACACCAACTTTACACTGGCCCCGAATTAACTCTCTAAGTCCAAAATCCCAGATTGTTGTCGTTCAAAACCCCTTCTCCCCCGTTCTAAAACTTAATGTGGATAACGGGGAATGCTTCCCCGGGCCTGGGCAATGGGTATCGAGGGTGGGAACCCCGGTAGGGCGCCACTACATCTCAGGGGGAAAAGGGGGCACAAGGAGGCATGGAGTGGACTGAATTTTTCCCTTTGGTGGGATTTAGCCCTTTTTTTAACTAGGGCACCCGAAAAACTTGGGCCCGCCTCGCCTGCTTCTCCCGGGCTCCCATGGCGTCGGGGACATCGTTTGGTTTGCTGTCACCCGCCCCGGCCTCCCTCAAAAGTGTCGGTACAAAACCTGACCGCTGAAAAAATAAAACCCCCCCTTGCAACTCTCATCATCCAAAATTTTTCGTTCTGCAAGAAGCAGCGGGTGTCTTCCACCCCCTTTCTGCCACTGTCCTCAAATAGTTGGTCCCCACGTATAGTGGGGGCAGAGGCCACAGCAAATTAGTTCTTTGGTGTGGAAAACGAACGGGACAGAGGTGGGTTGGAGGGGAAGGGGGAGGGCCCAACACCTGCTCCCGGGCCCCCCAACAAAAGGTTGTGTGTGAAAACCCAGACTCTTGGCTGGGGGTTTTCAGATGTCATCTGGGAGAAAGGTTATTTCCCAGGGGTTTGGGCAACACATGGTTGGTAGATGACACCGGATGCTTGCCTCGCGGGGACTCCTGCTGTGACGTCCCCTTACGTGCTGTGATCTGTGGTGGCTCGGTAAACCCCCACTACTGTGTTCTTTGAGCTAGGTAGGATCGAAACCCTCAGTTGTTTTTTTTCCAGCGTCGCTGCCCTGACTTTTCAGGCTAATTCCGCTTCAGTTTTTTGGGCAGTTTTTGCCCTTTAAGGCCAGGGAATTATATAGTGAACGATCTAAAGCGGCGGCAGCACATCTGGTGTAATAAAACCCCAACATTGTAGAAAAACCAAACCCAAATTTTCTCATATTTAAGCATGCACAAGTTTTAACTCCCCTGCAGGGGTCTGTGCAGCCTGGAAATAGCTGTTTTTTTTTAAAGATTGTCCCAAAGGGAATTGGACCGAAACGAATTTTGTCGAAAAATTCAGCTAAGTCACCGAATTGAATTTGAGAAATTCGCCCATCTCTACTTGTTTAGAGCATATCCTTATGTCTGTTCCCTGGATTTTGCAAGTTGTTAATAAATTGGAATATAACGATTGGGTAAGTGCCGTGGAAGATTTCTACCTTTCTTGGTGGAATATATTAAACATTTCTGTTTCTCCTGTTCTGGATTCATTTTATGAAGTAGTTTTTGTTCCTTGTTAGGTTTGGGATATCTAAACTTACATTAGAATTGAAACTACTGGACTATGAGATGGTGGTGGGCTAAAAAAATTTTTGCATTGAGCCAAAAAACCTGTTGTAGCAATGTTCAGTTGATGTATGAACAGTTGTACACAAAAACTTGGTGAATTGTGGCACTTTTGAAAGCACCAAGATATGTGCCAAAGATATGCGTCACAGAATGCGCTATGCTAGCTAGTATGCAAAACATCCACACGCCAATATAGGAACCCACATATGAAGGGTTTATAAAATATTTTTGCATTTAACTCCTCTTTTCGATTTAGAATGGGGCTGGGGGCCAAAATTTTTAAAAAATTGTTTTTCTAATTTTTAAAAAACACGGGCCACATGTATTTAAAATGTTTCATGGAAAATTTGTTAGGCTAGGGGGGGTACACTGCAAAGACAAAAAAAAATCTGGGGAAAAACGCCATTTTTTTTGCGATGGAGCTGTCTGACGCCCAGATTCCTTGTTTTCCTTCAGAACAAATCGGAAGGCCCTTGTCGAAAACGTTTTAAAAGTCTGAAAATATGCTTTTTTGCCCAATTCTTATTATAAAACTTTTTTGGAGATCTGTCAACGTTTGTAATAAATCACTAATTGATTATTCATTGCAAAAATCAAGAGTGCTGTGGAATTATTCTGATTTATTTGTCTATGGGGCTGGATACCCCTCCGCAAGCACTTTGTAGCTATTTCTCTACCTCCTGATGTGAGACATCATTCTTTTCAAGATGCGGTTTTTGTCAAGTTTTGTGCAAGACCCGCTTCTCGTTTTTTTTTATCTCGCCCATACAATTGTATTGTATGGGAAGATGGCAAGAAAACTAAAAGTGCGGGCGTATTATACAACATGTGATCTAGTACGCCGGCGCCAGAAGACGATCGTAGAAAATACAAGCTGTGGAGACTACAGCTCGTCTATTCTAGACTATGGGGCTGCAGTAACGATCATATTTCCATTGCTTTTAAAAAAAACTAAAAGAGCTGAAAATATGATCGTAAAGCTATGCAGTGGAGACATAGCCTAAGACTTTCGTTGCTGCCCATAACAACCAGTCACAACCCCTTAAAATTCACATATTGCTCAGAAAAAATAAAAGGGAGCTCTGATTGGTTGCTATGGGCAACTAAGAAAAGTCTCAGACCTAGACAGTTTTCATACATGTCCCCCAATGTGTCTTAATTTTTGTGCTGATCCTGCCTTTTTGCTGCAATTCAACTGCATGTTGAAATACTGAGGTCAACACTGACATAAAGTTTGTAAAAAGTTTGTGTCTGAATTCTATATTCTCCATGTTTGTATTTTTACTTCATATTTTCTCCCATATTGCAGATAAAATCCAATCAATAAAACAGTCTCCATGGCTTTCAAAGGATTGAATAATTAGAAACATGTCCATCTAGACCCACTGATATTTGAATAACTACATAGTATAAGATTGTCTGTATAATAAAGGCCTAACTTTAATCTAAAGAAAACTGAAATAGAAAGCACTAAATACACCAATATTAATGAAGCACTTTAAATACAGGCAGTCCCCGACTTACAACGTTCCGACTTAAATCTGTTCACTAGTTACATACAGAGACTTATGGGGTATGCTTGCTCTTGCAGTTCCATTTAACACAGCAAATAGTAGCTGTGGAACTACAAGTTCCAGCATGCCAGAGCAGCACCTGAGGTGAAATCTTCTTAACAGAGGCACAGACAGCAAACAAAAATGTAAAAAACCCTTCCCTACATTATCTGAAACTAAAAAGAAAATTTGTGCTGCAGTTACATTTAATAAATATACCTGTTCTGTCTTACATACAAATTCAACATAAGTACTATCTTACAGTCCCTATCCCATTCGTAACCCAGGTGCTGCCAGTAATTGTAGACTGATATTTGGTATAGGGTGTATGGCTGCGTAGATATGTAGCAGGGGTTTGGTTTGCACAGGACACTGTATGAGACTATATTATGGCATCTACCTTCTTAGAGAGAATAACCCTACAAAGCAACAGGTCATGATTTTGATTTCTTCACGATTCCTATGAATTTTGACAGACGAAAAAACTCTGTAGGTTGTAGAAAGAAAAAGGTATAAGGGCATGTCCCCACTGCACGGGTTTTCCGTCGGGCGGTTTTTCCGCCCGCGGTCCGGCCGCAAAACATTGAACATGCACATTCTTCCATCCGGTTTCCGGACGGAATCTGTGCATGTCAATGTGGAGGGGGGGGAGGGCTTTTCTCCGCTCGTCGCGGAGAAAAGCCATCCCACCCGCGGCCATGGGGACGGCCGCAAAACAGGACATATACCAGCCAGCAAACCAGTCGGTGTTTGTCCTGTGCAGTGGGGACGCGCCCTAACAGGGTCCCATCTGCTGAGGGCCATAGGGCAACTCAGTACTCAGATTCTACAGAGTTATTATATGGATGTGAACATGAGTCCTAAACTAGAGAAGGTTAACGACTGACCCTGTGGAAAGGGATGACCCAAATCCTACTACATCCCTATGTTGTGTATGTATGGTGTCACTTACTACAGTGAGGCTATACTGCAATACTGTGCTCTGCTAATGCTTCCAGTTTATGAATTTAAGATGAAATGATAGCCACCCAACCTCACTCCTAGGTAATGGACTAAAATAATGCAGTTTATTTTATTTTTTAAATGGAGCAGTTTAGTAGAGCGGTAAAAAGGAATCAAGCAGGATAGACATTATCTCTATGACAGACGTTTCCTATAATTATATATTATGGCAATTCTGTAATTTGATGACTGCTCATTGTACTGCACAACTGCTTATTTTCTGTTCTTCTTGTGCTAATTAGTTATAGCTGTATGATTTGCAAGTCAAGCAATAAAGTATTGTAGCATGAATTTGAAAACTATGGTTTTGCTCTCTTTTAGATTGGTCCCTTTGGCTTTAAAAGAATGGATTATTTGCCTGTAAATTAGCTTGTGAAGCATAATATTTATATGTTGTCAGAGCATAAAGGTAGACTTCATCTAATTTATCCACCCCACGTTTACATGGCCAATAAATATGCCACTTATACAGCCTCGATTATCTTAAAAATATACTGTGTATTTTATTAGTTTTTCCTTTGTTATGTTGGCAGATATGCTATACAGTAGTATTAAATCAACAATTCAAAACATAGGAAAAAATGTCATGTTGTAATAATATTTTCTGTAGGCAAAATAAAATAAGTATAATTTTACTTGCTTTCATAAATTATTGAAGATTGAACTAGTAAAATGTAACTCTTATTTCAGCCAAAATATATTACGTATACAAGTTAGCGGTAAAATACAGAATTCAAGATACATAGTTTCAGATAAGTTTTCTGGATACAGGTAATATGACAGTTTTCAGAGTAAAGATGAGAAGATGAGTAAAAAAAAAGATGATGTGATGGCTGTCCTGAAAAATGGAGTACCCAAATGCCATAATGCTCTTTTGGATATGATAAAGGGAGTTGAATTGTACTGATACAGTATATAAGCAACCGAATACACCAGTAAAGATATACAGTCTCCAATAAACTGGAGCTGAAATGGCATACTTGTTTACATGCAGATTATCAAGGTAAGTGAGATAGAGTATGCACACATTGGACGGACTAATACAATCACCTAAGGTCTGGTTTACATCTGTGTTGGTGGTTCCATTCAGAACCTCAGTCACAGAGGTGAAAAACTGAAGGCACGGTATTTGTTCACAATCTGTCAGGTTTCCGCTGTGGTGTCCATAGTTGAGACGGAAAAAAAGTAGCTGTGGGGCTCCGTTGCAAACGGATCCCGTGGCTTCAGTTTTCACCTCTGCGATGTAGGTTCCAAGTCTTAGGCGTACATTATAACTACGGCCTGTCCCTGCATAGAAAAGTAGAAACATGGTGCTGTTAACAATACAAGATCTATTTGTAATATTTAGCCATAAGTGTGTGCACACTTGATCATTGTTCTTATCTAAGCTTGTTGGGCATCACATTTCAAAACATGGCTCATTAATATAGAGTTGGACCCAAGTTATAACTAGGATTACTGTTCTAGGAAGCCTTAGATTTTAGAATTATCTGTGAAAACTTGTGTCCGTTCAGCCAAAAGAGCAATTCTGAAGTCAAGCAATAATGATAAATCATGAGCCCTGGAACACAACCAGCACTTCAATTCATTCCAAAGGTGTTCGCTTAGACTACCTAAATTCAACCATATTAACTTTGATAAAGCGTATCTAAAATAAACTCACTTTCTGTACAAAACTATAGTTATCCTGTAACAGGAAAGGACTTTTTTTCCCAACTATTGTCACTAAATTGGAAATATATAATTGTCTAATATGTCTTTGTGTTTAGTAGCACTAAAATGACTCTTCATGACAAACAAAACCCCTATAAACTACTGAAATAATAAAAAATACATATTTGTTGCAGAACTTATGATGTATATAATAAAGTTGAAATATTATTTATAGTTCATGGTGTGCAACAGAATAAAAGTTCTCCCACCCCCACCCCACCCCCCCCCCCCAAAAAAAATGGGGAAATTGCTGTTCTTATCATTAACCTACTAAATTATTAACTTATGTGTGCCCTGAAATAGGCTCACAGAACTTGGTTCACAAAAAAATAAGTTTTGATGAAGCTAAATCAACAGAAAAATAAAAAGTTAGGGCATTAAGAATGTGGAAAATTTATCAAATAAATAATTATCAAGAATAAACTCTACATATTTGGTGCTGAAAAAAAAGGTGACAACAAGTAGAAAATTTAAACGTTATTATAACCATACAGTGAACAATATAAAAGAAAACAATGGGGGAATTCCTGTTTTTTCCTAACCTCCCCTCCCCAAAAAAAAATGGGCAAAAGTAAATCAAAGACTTATAGCTAACCAACCATGGTGCCCTTAAAATATCTAACTTGTCCCACAACAAACAAGCCCACATATGGTTCTTCTAATGAAAAAAAAAGTTTGGTATACGACATGGAAAATGGCTTTCTACTCTTACTGTATGGAAAATAGTAAATGCTAAAGCCAAACTAACAAAGCTCTGCTGGCTACATGTAAAGAACTACCACAGTGCCCTAAGTGGCCCATTCTCTGCTTACAACTTACAGACAGTCATACAGCTGCCTTCCAATTTTCCACATAAGACTCCACTGGCTATCTTCTTTATAACCCTAGGGACATACCTGTAGCCAACTACTTTCAAAGCATTTTTCTACTTTACCTCTCTAGTTAACTTTACCATCAGATCCATAACAAAGCCTAATAATGTTCTAATATTTATTTCCAAATTATGACTCACTAAACTGCCTCTTGGAACTCTTGACAACTTTTGAGGAGGTCAGCTATTCCATACTGTCCAAATCATGGGTAGTATGAGATAGCCACATGCATCTTCAACATAGCAATGTGTTTTACTCCAAAACACTATGGTGTTTCAGAGGAAACACACATTGGAATTCAACCTACACTGGCCCAAGCAATAGTCAGATGGTCAGCTTCTCATTGCCCAGATCAGCTTATACACAGGAAAGACCTGTATTGAAGAAATTAAATTAGATGCCATCAGTGAAACATAAGTTTGCCATCCTGTATTTGTTCTAAAAAGACCACTTAAAAGAAGATATATTTTTTAGCAAGAGATGATATAATGAATCTTAAAGGGAACCTGTTAGGTGGTTTATGCTACCCTCTGCGAGCAGGATGTGATAGAGGGAGAGAAGCTGAGCTCTGTGATAAGTAGTATTGTATGATTTGGAGCAGGATTCCTTATTAAAAAGCATAGAAAATAATCACCGGACTCTTTAAAAGATAATAGGAGTTCTTCTTATCCTGCCCACAGATAGTGATCGTCAGCTTTCCCTGTATATGTATATGCAGAGTTAACTGTCAATCACTGTATATTGGTGGGGTCAGCAGCACTTTCACTTTCACAGATTTTCTCTGCTTTTTACTCAGAAATCCTGCTTTAAATTATATAACCCTATATACCACATAGCTCAGCTTATCTCCCTTTATTACACTGAAAAGCAAAAGGAGGAAATATGTTTTGAACTTTTGCCTTTAGCCTCCATATCTCACCATCCCCTTCAGATTTGAATGTGAGACTTCCATAATTTTATAAACAATCATCTTGGATATCTCATACATAAATTTGACTTGCAACTATTTAACATATGCTTAGTTATCCAGATCATTGCCATGTAACTACATTGTTACCTAAAACACAACATTTTTTTATTTTGGTAGTATTTTGTAAAAGCACCTTTGACTTTCAACATTACCTGAAACCTTCTGGAACGCTCTGAATCAGATTTGAGCATGTCTTGACCGAAATTTGATCCCAGGTCTCTTCTACAGGTTTTCAATGTTGGTGCATATTGGTCTACTCACTTGTGTAAAAATACAGCTTTTTTTTTCAACTCTACCCACAAGTTTAATGTAACTGCATGTTACCTTGATTGGGTTGAGGTCTGAGGACTGTGGGGGCCAATCCAGCAACTCTACTTCATTGTCAGTGAAACATTTCTTCCCCAATCTAAAAATATGGTTTAGATCGTTGTCCTGCTAGAACACTATGTCACCATTTTTATACCCATAGTACTCAAGTGAACAAAGTAACCTATCTTGTAGGTTACTCACATATAGCTCAGCAGGGAGACTACCATTGATCCTGATCAAGTGTCCAATGTCTTTGGCTGTGAATAATCCGATATCATCAGGCTTCCTCCACCGATCTTGACAGTTCCTTCACTTCCTTAATCTGTTAGCCCCCTTTTCCCTTGATTCTTCCAGACCCAGTTGCACCCATCAGAGACAAATCTATTGACTTTTGTCTCATTGCTCTATATCATCTGTTTCCCCAATCTTCCACTATTCGTATTGCTTTGCAAACTGGAACCAACGTCTCTTATGACGATGTTGAAGTCGAGGCTTCTTCACCTTTTTCGGGCCATCATTCCAGACTTGTGTAATACATGTTGCACGGTGCTTGCATGTCTGTGATCTCTCTATTACAAAGCATATGAGCCACCTCCAATGCCATGTTTATTGCGCCAGAACTGATAAACCTTCTGAAAAGCCGGCTAGTTGACTCCGATATTTTCCCTGGATGTCCACCTCTTGGCTTTTGAATTGACGGATCGACTTCATTCGCATTCTTCCAACTGTCATGGCCTCACATGATGCAATTTGACAATTTTATTGACTGAGAGACTGCTGTTAATGAGCTGAATGATGCTGTTTCTTTTCTTAGGAAATCTTCTTCATGGTTGCTGCTTGATTCTAACCAGTGACCTTTCATTTTGGAAACAACCTAATAACAGTGATCTATTAAGGAATATGAGAACAGGTTGTGATTTGTAGTATACAAGAAGAAAAAGATTGTTCCACCACCATGAGCAAAACAGTAACAATGCAGTTACATGTTAAGAATCTACATATGCTAAATTGTTGCAAGTCAATCATATGTATAAGATAGCCAAGATGATTGTCTATAAAATGATGGTAGCCTGACATCCAAAGTTGTAGTGGATGGTAAAATATGAAGCCTGAAAGTCAAAAGTTTGCTTGTCAAAATAAATCCTGCTCTCAGATAGGGCAGCACATGCCACCTGACAGGTACTCTTTATTCAGTTCCCTATTCTGGGATATATGGACAGTGATCTAATGGATACATACAGTTGAAAGCAGAGAGACAGAGAGAGAGAGAGACTGACTGACTGACTGACTGACTCTTGGATCAAACATTTTGGATATCCTTCCACAAGATTCTCACATTGGTTAGTAGGAATTTTGGCCCATTCTTCCTGACAGAACTGGTGTAACTGAGCCATGTTTGTAGGTTACCTTGCTCGTACCTGCCTTGTCAGCTTCGCTCATAAATTTTAAATAGGATTGAGATCAGGCCTTTGTGATGGCCACTCCAAAACATTGATTTGGTTATCTTTAAACCCGTTTGAAACCAGTGGCAGTATGCTTCGGGTCATTGTCCATTTGGAAGACCCATTTCTTCCTGGATTATGTCTTGTTATGTTACTTCAGTATTGCCACATAATCTTCTTTCCTCATGATTCCATCTATTTTGTGAAGTGCCCCAGTCCCTACTACAGTAAAACAACCCCACAACATGATGCTGCCACCCCCATGTTTCACAGTTGGGATGGTGTTCTTAGGCTTCCAAGATTCTTCTTTTTTTTTCCAAACATAATAATGTTCATTATGGCCAAACAGTTCAATTTTATTTTCCTCAGACCACAGGATAAGCTGACTAGGTCTTTGTTCCTCCATGCATTTGCAAACATTAATCTGTTTTTTGTATGGTTCTTTTGAAGTAATGGTTTCTTCCTGGCAGAGTGGCCTTTTCTCCTGTTGATATAGTTTTCTTTCTGAATAATGCACAGCCTTACTAGCTTTCGCCAGTATATTCAAAGGTTTTTGTTTTGTTTTTTGGGTTAAAATTGAAATAAAAGCCTTTTATCTCTGAGACACAGAACCGTCTCCTTTCTAAGGGTATGATGGCGGGACATTCCCACCTTGTTTTTATTACGTAAAATTGTTTGTACAGATGAATGAGGCCCCTTCGGAAATTGGAAATTGCCCCAAGGATGTCAAGTCCACAATTTTTTCCTGATATCTTGATGTTTTTTTAGATTTCGATTTACAAAATACAGGGTTTTTTTCGGGTGTTTTAAAAATACATCCCAGTTGTTTTCCAAATTTAAACTCAGAGTTGCCAATAAACTATCAAAGCTTCCAAAGGACTTTTAAATTTTTAGGGCTTTAAATTGGTTAAACATTTTATTATGAATTTTGTTTTTAAAAAAAAAAATCCTTAAAAAATCCCCTCTCATTTTTGGCATTTGGGCAAATTAATTTTTTGGTAACCCCTAAGGGACCAAAAATGTTAATGTTTACAGTTGAAAAAAGCCCGGCCCATCAAGTTCAACAAGGGGGGAAATGGGGGTTAAAAGGGAGGGAGAAAAGGACTTCAACCCCAACCTACCATGGTTATCCCCTAAAAACCCACAAGGCAAAAACCCAATTGCCCCCAGTGGAGACCTTAGTTCTGCCCAGACCCTTCCCCACCAGGACCCAGAATTTTACATAGCTACTTAGATTCTATTCTTTAGTGCCAGGTAGTTATCAAAGCCTTTTTTTAAAAAACTGTCTACAGTTCCTGCTGGGACCACTCTCAGGGGGGGCATTCCACGATTCACAGTTTTACAGGAAAAAATGCCCTTTCCTCTGGAGATTAAATCCTTTTTTCTCTGTCAAAGGGAATGCCCCATTGCTGTTGGGGGGCTTTACTTGAAATTTTTTCCCCTTCTTTTTATAGGGACCTTATATATTTAATAAATTAATCAGTCTCCCGAAGCCTCTTTTTAAAGGGACTAAATAATTTAAATTCTACAAACCCTCCTCAAAACTAAGTGCCCTTTCCCTCTTATAATTTGGTTGCTCGTTTTGACTCTCTAAAGCTCCTTTACATCTTTTCTATAAATGGGGGCCAAATGACACATATTCTAAGTGAGGACGCGCAAGTTTGTACAGCGGTAAAATTTACATCCTTATCCTGGAGCCCAGCCCCTTTTAATACATGCCAATTAAGATGGGCGAATCGATTAAAACGAAGGGGGAATTGTTTAGAATTTTGGGAAAAACTTGGGTTCTAACGAAGTCAATTTTGGGGTACTTCGGGTGAAGAAGTGTGCTTTGGATTGATAAAATGGCTGCGAGACATGGGCTAAGGGGGCAAAGCACTTGGGGAAGAAGGAATAGCTGCAGCATTTGCAGAATGAACCCAAACAGAGATGGGGGATTCTGTGATTCCCCGCACTATAAAGTGGGCGGACCCCGGGAGCCACACTCTTCATGGCTCTCAGGGAAGGGCTGCCCGCGGCTGATCTCTTACGAAGAATTGATTTTTATAAGCGATTTTTGTGGGGTTCCGCTTTTTCTCAGGACTGTTTCTTAAGTTTTTTTCAAATTTTTTTGGGGGGTATGGATCTGAAATGTGTGGTCCATGCGCGATTAAATCTTCCAAGTGGATCAAAGCGAGTTCCTTTTGTTTTATTTAAAAAACGGGTTTTTTAAAATACAAATACCCTTCATTTTTGGCTGTCAATTCTATTGGCTTTACATCCAGGAGTTAATTAAGGTTGTTTTGTGGTTGCTGCCCCCAAGAAACGCCCATTTTCAATCCCAAAATATATAATTTTTTCCTGTGGGAAAATTCCCCAAAAGCAAAGGGTTTAAATTCAATTTTATCTCTTGTTGTGGGGCTAAAAAACCCGCAATTGAAACACGCTCAAAGCCTATTTGTGGTTCTAAATTTTTTTGCGCAATTTACATCCGGGTTAATTAAGCATTTTTTTTGCTGGTGGTGCCCAAGAAACAGTCTTTTTCAACGCCAAATTATACTTTTTTTCCTTCTAATTCACAAGCAAAGGTAACTACATTTTATCTCTGTTGTGTGGGTAGAAAACAGCTTTTGTAAACGCTACAAATTATAGTTTGTGGTGCCCAATTGTTTGGCAAAAATTTACATCCAGGGGTTAAATAAGCTTGTTTTGCGATGTGCTGCCCCCAAGAAACCGTCATTTTCAACGCCAAAATATATACTTTTTTCCTGGCATTTTTTTCAAAAGGGAAAGGTTTAATTAAAATTTTAAACTTTGTTGTTGGCTAAAAACCGAAATTGTAAACGTAAAAAGCTACGTTGCGGTTGTAAATTCTTTTGCGAAATTTACATCCGGGGGTTAATTAAGCATTGTTTGCAGTTTTTACTCAGAAAAAAAAACTTTTTTTTTCCCCCGCACAGAAGAAATCTTTTGATAATTCTTGAAGGTTAATTAACCCTTTTTTGGTTTTTTTCATTAAAATAACAGATTTTTTAAACGGAAAACAAGTCAATTTTTCCTGCCCTTTGGGGGCCCAAATTTTATACCCAAAGGGGTTTACCCAAGCTTCTTGGGGGGTTTTTTTGGCGTCAAATACAGGGTGTTATTTACATATACGATACTTCATCAAACATGTCTGTACATTTTAGAACAAACCGTATGTAGGGCAGAGAAGTGGAGGCTCTGACCTCGGTGGGGGTGGCACAAAAATTCCTGGGAAAGGCCCAGGGGGCGCAGAAACCAGGGGGGTCCACAGGGGTCACTCGGGAGGCCCCCAATGCCATGTTTTTGCAGCCCGGGGTTGTTCAGAAACCCCCGGTTTTTGTTGGTTGACTAGGTCATCCCTTTCCCCCCAGATGACATCGAAACCCCCCCAAGGTCGGTGGGAAGTAAAACAACCCCTTGTTGGCATGGCCCGGGGGGGGGGTCAGCGGCCCCCACCTGTCCTCAACCGCCTCTGCCCCTCCCGGGTTCCCCCAGCCAGAGATCTCTATGTGGCTGGCTAGCGCCCTATATAGGAGGATGAACAATTTGAGGAGGGCAGTCAGCAGTACTTGGGAGTGAGAAATGGGGCCAATATCCCCCGCTTTTCAGTAGGGGCAAAGTAAGATGTTGGGTGGATTTGGGGGTCTGTTTTGAGGGGTCAGCCCTGCATCCCAAAACCCTGATGAGGACAGCAGTGACGATGAAAAAAAATAATGATGATGTAGCCGACGCACTTGGGACCGGGGAGGGAACGGCTTTCTCTCGTAGGAGAAAAAGGGCGTCGCTTGCGCGTCGGCAGCAGCGCAGCCAGCAAGTGGGTCATGTGGCCCGGGTCCAAAAGGGGCAGCAGTTTTGGGGGTCGGGAGCCAAACGGACGGGGTAAAAAACCCCCTTCGCAGGTCCCAAAAAAGAGGGACAGGGGCCAGCGAGGCAGTGGGGGCAGAGCCATGTGGGAGGTTGGCGGTAAAAACCGATACCGGCGGTGTTGGGGAGTTTTTTGCTAAACACCCGGAGGAGCCGAATATGGGATATTGAATCTGTAAGCAGAAATGAAGCGTGGCCCGGGACTAACGTTGGGGACCACAACCCTGCATCAACAAATGCGCGTCACCATCCCGGTGGCCCCGGGGGAAAAAGTTGTCGATTGGGGGGGTCCATCCCGCTGCCGCAGCAAAAAGCAGCAGCAGCGCCCCGTGGACCATGCCATTGCAGCCGTCAAGGGTCCACCACCTTGCAGAAGGGGCTGTTTCCTTTTAATCATCTCCCGGTCCAGATCTCCTGCTCCTCGCTATCCCCGCACCAGCAGTCGTTCGCGAGGGGATTGAAAAAGAAACAGTATCGTCCAAATCCAAAAGGTGCAGCGCTGAATGTGCCCTGTCCAAGTTGTTTTTACTCAGTCCCCCTCTTTCCAAATGGTGGGCCTGCCCATTCGGGAAAGAATGGCTTGTGCCGAGGAGATGGAGGTTCCAAACCTAATTTTTTTCCAAAAAGGCAGTACCCACTTCATAAATTGAGAAAAAGAAGGTGGGCCAGTCCTTAAAACTTATCGGTTTGTTCCAAGGTGCCGGCAGCACAGCATTGGAGCGTAACTCGGTCAGGGCCAGTCTGTCCTTTACGGCCCCCTGGGTGAATGTGCTTCCCGGCCCCGGCCACCAAAAAATTGGGAAGGGGACGCCGCTTTTCTCCTCCCCGTTGTCAAATGCTGCTCCTGCGCCAAGCCGCCCCCTCCTTCCACCCCCACCACCACTAGCCTCCACAAATACTGCCATCATCCCCAGTGAGGGCACAGCGGTGTCACGCAGTTCTACACCTGGGTTGCCCCGGCGAACGAAGTACCAGGGAGGAAAATGTCCCGTCATGCAGAAGAAATCGATGTGTGGCTTTCTCTGCGCGCTAAACTGCAAACGGAAAAATGGTGACGGGCAAGGGAGGAACAGATGTCCGTGCTGCAGAGGAGGGATGGTCCCCTGCGCCGCGGGGGAGTGTTCAAATTTTGGGTTTTGAAAAAAGGTTCCCAAAATCTTCCACCCATCTTTAGGGAAATTTTGAAAAAGGCCAGGAAAAAGTGATGCAATTTTTTTTCCCTTGACAAAGCCAGGAACACCCCCCTCGGTTGCACGGCAGAAAGGCCTCCCCAACACCTCTGATATGCGTTTTTTCCCCCCTTGGGAATTAGGGCAATGTTTTGCCCACTGTTTGAACAGAGAAAGGCCATTAACGATTTTTTGATGATTAGGAGAAGAAGTACTCCCCTTGTAACTTTGAGTCAGCCAGTGGCAGTCATGCGGACATCCCCTTTTTGAGGCCCTTCGGGAGGCGACGTTTTTTGAAATCGCCAGGACTACGGGGTAATAAGTCATTCCCCTGTTCACGTCCTGGACAGTGTGAAAAATCTGTTGGGCAGGGGGTGGAGAGTGGCGGGGTACATCTTGGCCAATGAGTCCGGTGGGATGAAATGGAGGAGGAGGCTTGGGAGAAGCTTTTTGGTGAAATGAGTGGATTTTTACCCCAGGGAAAGAGGGAGGGGCAGGAGCAGTGGAGGGGTGGGATGGAATGAGGAAGACAGGCAGATGCCCCCCAGCCGGGCAGATACATGGAAAGGAGGCAGGGGGCCCTCGGATCATTGTGAGATGGCCGCGCATGCTTATTTTGTAGTGACAGCCCAATAGTCAGACCCAGAGGTATTTGGCTCTCCGTATTGGGCCCTCGCTACTGGCCAAAAAAGGGAGCCCTTTTTCCCCCTATTGAAGGGAGGGCAAATCAAAAAACTATAGGGAAAAAACCTCCCCTAATCGTTGGCGCTGCCCATGTGCCCATCGTCCCCCCCTGACAGGTCTGACCGGGGGGTTTCCCCCGCGCTTCCCCGTATATGCGGGCTGCTGGGGGAAGGTGGGGGGGGGTAGGAGCTACCAGCCCATAGCATAAACCCAAATTGGAGTCCTGATGAGCGCTTTTTCCCCGCTTAGTGAGGAGGGTAGTCGCCAGCGAGCAGCAGGGCCCCGGAGCTCCCCGAACCAAGAGGTGGGGGCCTACTTGGACAGCACTCTGCCACCCCCGTTGAAGAGCTGGTACGGGGGAGCCAAAAGGGTGTGTGGGCCCCAACTTGCCAAGTTTGCAGTGGAGGGAAGGTCCTCCGGGCCTTTTTTTTGGCATCAACGGGGTGTTTGTGCGGGGGGGGGGCCCTGTTTGCCCAAGGAGAACCCCTTGCCCCGGGAAAAATGGAAGACTGACCTTTTCAAGATGAATCAGGCGTGGAGGGCCGGATTTCACACACCAATGCTTTGGGCGTCGAACCCTCAGCCATGACGCCCACCCCAAAATGGAGAAAAGAGTTGGGTTCAAACTACCCGCCTCAGCCCTATTCTGATGCGCCCCCGCTGATGCCCCAATTGCTGACGTTTCTCTTTTGCCACCAACCATCTTTACCAGGGACTGGTATTGCCACCCACCTCCACACTCTGTCATTGTGCCACTGTCTGACCTCATGCTGCTGCTGTGGTTGCTGCCGTGACCTCCACACTGTGTCATTGTCCCACTCTGTGGCCTACTCCTGTTTTTGCCACCTCCAGAATGTCATTGTGCCACTGTCTGACCTCATGCTGCTGCTGTGGCTGCTGCCGTGACCTAAACACTGTGTCATTGTGCCACGGTCTGACCTCATGCTGCTGCTGTGGCTGTTGCCGTGACCTACACACTGTGTCATTTTGCCACTGTCTGACCTCATGCTGCTGCTGGGGGCCCCGTTGACCCTTCATACTTGTGCCCAAATTGTTGGCCACTCTGTGACCTATTCCTGTTTTTGCCACTCCAAAAGTCATTGTGCCACTGTCTGACCTCATGCTGCTGTGGCTAGCTCCGTCACCTCCACATTCTGTCACTAATGTTGCCACCTGAGCTCTCAGCTTTTTTTTTTTCCAGCTTTCTCTGGCATGACTTTATCAGGCAACATTCCCGCTTCAGTTTTTTGGTCAGTTTTGCCCTCTTAAGTGCCCAGAGAATTTTATAGTGAAGCGATTCTAAGAGCAGCGGCAGTCATGTGCATGGCATACTAAAACACAACATTGTATGAAGACCAAACCAAGCTCCCTCTGCATATTTAAGCATGGCACAACGTTCTACAGCACCCTGTAGGTTCTGTGCAGCCTGGAAATAGCTGTTTTTTAACGTGATTCGTGCCGAAGTAATTCGGAATGAAGTTATTTTTTGCCTAGAAATTCGGCGAAGTGAACGAATCGAATTTCGGGATATTCGCCCATCTCTAACGCCAATATCTTACTTGCCTTAGAGGCAGCTGATTGACACTGCATGCGGTTCTGTAGTCTATGATCTACAAGAATGCCCAGATCTTTCTCAACAAGCAATTCTCCAAGTTTTTCTCCCCCTAGGTCATATGATGCCTGTAGATTAGTTCTACCCAGATCCAGAACCTTACATACTTATTCCAATGGGTAAGGCTTATTCTGATTTTATGTCAGATACTGAGAAAAACATGCATGTGTGTCTTTTTATATAGTGTATGTAAACTTCTGGTTTCAACTGTAGGTATCAAGTTTGTTACAAAGTCTGAATCTTTCAAATCTATGGAATGATCTTGAGTGGGGGAAGCCTCCATGGATTTGTCTTAATTGACAGCGTAGCGTGGATACCTATCCTGCCCTTGTTCGTCGCAGTTTGGATGTCTACTCTTAGCGTTATGGCGCTGGGTCTGATGGCTTGAGATTTCAGGCCATGTGGTGCTCATCTATGAGAATTCTATCTTTTCTGTGATTTTTTAAAAGTTAAATTTTTTTGTTATATCCCTTTTGTAACGGGTGGTGGCATGCCCTGGTCTGCGGGCCACGGGCGCACCCGTGTCCCTCTCTGCGGGCGCCCGGCTGGGACGGGTGGCACCACTGGCCGCGGTCGCACCTGTCCCATCCACTCACCTGACCATGCTCCTGCCCTGCTGTCTTCCCCTGTCGGCCGGAATGTGCGTGCGTGCCCCCTAGCGCGCGCTCATGTAAATTTAAAGGGCCAGCACACCGGTAATTGGTTAATTGCCGGGCGCTGACCCTATATAGTTTTTGGATCCACGTCACTTCCTTGCTGGATCTTTGTTGCCTCCGTGCCCTAGAGAAAGCATTCCTGAGTATTTACCGTCTTGCCGTGTGTTCTGACCTCTGCCTACGTTTATCGACTCTGAAACTTTGCCGCCTGCCCTGACCTTACCACCTTTCCCCTACTACGTCTCATAATTCGGTACCACGCTCGCCCTTGGCTGCCACCGCAAGCAAGTCATGTCAGGGGTAGTGACCTGGTAGACTCCCGCCGCAGCAAGTCCATCCCGCTTTGTGGCGGGCTCTGGAGAAAATCGGGACCTATTTAGATTCCGCTTCCTGGCGTGGCTTACACCATCGCTTACGGTGGTCCAGCGGATCCACTACCACGACTGTTACACCTTTCTTTTGTTGTTTCTAGTTTTGGATGTTTCACATTATTCATTTAATTCATCTATGATAACCCACCCTGGGTCAAGCTTCTGAGCATATGTGGAATTGTGAGAAGTATTATCTGAGCTTCTGGGTCTTATGGGGGAATGCAAAGTGCTATGGTTTTAAGATGACCATATGTAATTGTAATGGTTTCTGGCAGGAAAACAGCAGACAGGGAAAGCACAGCAGAGACCCGGCCATGCCCGTGGTCTACAAGAGGAGCTGTGGTAGGGACTGGGAGTGCAGTAGAGGCATGAGCATGACCTCAGTCCATGACAGGGGCCGCGGCATTCACCATGACAGTACGCCCCCTTATGCCCTACTTTCCAGGCTATCCGGGTACCCTCAAAACTACCAGGGGTAATCACCTCCTCCTCGTTATCCCAAGAACTGTCTTCAGAGGAGATGTCCTGCAAGTCCCACATAACTTCCTGAACCTGGAGAGCAGAAACAGCAGAAATGGTAGGCAGTGGGAGAGGTGGGTGGAACTCAGAGATGCCCTTTAGTCTTCATATTTTTTAAATCTCCTCCACTGCCCAAAAACAGAAGCATGGGCAGGGGGAAAAGGGTGTCCCGGGTTTTGAAATCGGATGGGCAGACCTGAGGTAGCGTGAGTAGCATTGCTCACTCCATTGGATAATTTCTCCTGTTTTCCAAACCAATGATGGGCCCGGGTGGAAAGTAAAAAAAACAAAAGACCCCCAAGGGACAAGACCCGGGAGGGATCTAGGCAGGAAAAAAAGAACAAAAAATTCCCCTTTCCTGGGGGGAAAAATTTCCCATTTTTCAGAGAAAAAGGGTTTTTTTTGGGTAGGGAACTGGATGGGTCCTTTAGAATTTCCCGATTGATGGAAGAAAAATGCGGGGGGGTTTCTCCGGGCCAATGGGGACAGGTGGGGCAGCAAAAATTTTCTCCAGTAGAGACGGGTGGGGGGACGTTTCAGAAGAACCAGAGTCCAGAAGAGCAGTGACATCAAAGGTAGTAACACCAGAGGAGTAACGGAGAGTGACTGGAGTGGTCAGATGAGGATCGGATGCAATATCATTCAGGGGCACCTCTCCCACGAAAACTTAGCACCTGGGTTTTCAGGCACACCCCGGGCAGGGATGGGAAAGTTTTTTTGGTAATTTTCGGGTTTACCCACGGGACACAGGTTTAGACTTCCTTGGTGAGGGAAATTTGAGGGTACTAGTGAAAAGGGTTTGTAGATTTGAAAGGGGCCGGGGGGGACAAAGGGACTGCTGGCGAAGCTCAGCTTTTTCCAAAAAAGCGGATATTATTGGGGGGTTGGTTAGTTCAATGAGGCTTCTTGGGTTGTCGGTTACCCTCCCCAACCATGAAAGTTTAGTCCTTGATGCGTCTATCGAGGCCTCCACAGAAGGCAGCAATGAGAGCCTTGTTGTTACATGCAAGCCCCGGTGGACAAAGTAAGAAACGGGAGGGGAATGCTTTGATGAAAACAGGTATTTTGTTGTGGGTTTGCAAATCGGAGTTTGCGGCACCTGGCAAACGCGCAGCTTTTCCCACTTTTGCAGCCTTGCAAGCGCTGGGGGGTGGGGAAAAGGAAACTCCGCTCCCCGGCGCTTAACCATTTTATTGCCGCAGTTCGTTACCACAGCTAAAAAAAACTGCTTTCCCCTTGCTCTGTGGGGGGGGGGGGGGTTCGGGACCCCCCCAGTGGACCTGAAAGACCCCGGGGGAAATTTTACTGCCCCAGTCAGCCCGGGGGCCCTAGAATGCCCCCCCCCTGTCTGTGAAAAGAAGGGCCAAAAAATTTGGCAGACTGTGTGCTCCCCCTGATGGGCTCCCTGGGGTAAAAACAGACAAAAATTTTTTTGTGTATTAGTAGAGTTTGGGGGGTTTTTCTCAAAAATTCGTTTCGGTCCTTCGGACAATTTTTCCCGAAAAAATTCGTTTGGGTTCCCTGAATTACTTCGGCACAAATTGGGGTTAAAAAGCAGCTATTTCCAGGCTGCACGAGCCTGCAGGGGGCTGTTAAGAAAGGGTTGTCCCTATGTTAAATATGCGGGGGAGTTTGGGTTTTTGGTCTTCATACAATGTTGTTTTTTTTTTGGGGGAACCGAAAGATGACTGCCGCTGCTCTTGGAATCCCCTTCACTTTTAAAATTCCTGGGCACTTACGAGGGAAAAAAATGCCCAAAAAATTTAAAGCGGGAATGTAGTTGATAAAGTAAATCCCAGCGAAAGCGGGGAAAAAAAAAAGCTGGGGACCCTTTCAGGTGGCAACATTAGTGACAGAGTGTGGAGGGGGCGGCGGCACCCAAAAGCAGCAGGGGGTCAGGAAAGTTGGCCCCAATGCCATTCGGGAAAAGGTTTGGAAAACACGAGGAACCCATTAGAGTGGAAACAATAAAATGATGCGGAGGTAAAGGGCCCGGGCACAGTAGAGGTCAGGCAGTGGCAAAAATGACTTTCTGGGGGGTGGAAAAAACAGGGGGGAAAAAGCCACAGAATGGCACAATCACCCAGTGTGGAGGTCCGGCCACCCAGCGTTTTAGATTAGGCGGGGCCCCAAAAATGAAAATTTGGGAGGGGGCCCAAAAACAGTTTTAGGCCACGAGTGGAAACAATGTTAAGGGTGGAGGTCCGAAAGGCGCTTGAGATCGGACTAGTGGCCCCAATGCATTCTGGAGGAAACCCAAAAAAGGTTTTGGCCACAGTGGGGCCCAAGGTTACGTGGGGAGGCCCACGACAGCAGCAGCATGGGGATCAGGCAGTTGCAAAATTGACTTTCTGGAGGGGGCCCCAAAACAGTATTAGGCCAAAAGAGTGGCACATTATACAGTGGGGAGGTCACGCAGAGCATTTATGAGATCAGGCAGTGGCAAAAATGCATTCGGGGAAGGGGGCCCAAAAAAAAGGGGGGAGGAAGCCACGGGATTTGGCCAATACTGGGCGGAGGTCACGGGGCCAGCATGGGTCAGGCAGTGGCCCCAATGACACAGTTGGTGGGGGACATGGCAGCAGCCACGGGCAGCGCTTTAAAGGTCGACTTTGGCAAAAAGGGGACCAGTGGGGATGTCAGGGCCAAAGGCAACAGGAAGCAGCTTGGGGTCAAAAAGAGGGGCCCACAATGAGAGTTTTGGAGGGGGTGGAAATCCCTTTTCCCGGGAAAAAGATGGTGGTTGGCAGAGGAAAAAAACTGGCAGAAAAAGTGTGGCTTTTGGGGGGGGGGTGGCGGCTCAGAATAGGGGCTGAGGGGAAATTTTTAAAACCAGACGAGCCAAAGGGCATTGGTTGTGGGAAATCCTGGCGTTTTCACGCCTGATTCTCTTGACAAAGGTCGTCTTTTCCACATTTCCCGGGGACAACGGGTTCCCCTTTGGGGTAAACGGGGGCCCCCGCCGCCTGAAACCCGCTGGATCCCACATTTCGGGCCCGGGCAGGATCTTTTTAAATTTAAAAAACTCGGAAAGTTGCGGCCACAAATCCATTTTGGGGCTGCCCAGTGTCGGGGTTTTTTCTAACGGGGGGTTGGCAGGTGCTGTCCAAGTGGGCCCAAACCGGGTTGGGTTCGGGGAAATGCCCCGGGGCCCTGCTGCTGCTGCTGCTGCTGCTGGGGGGGACTCCCCTCCCCTAGGCAGATAAAGGGAAACCCGGCTCTTTCAGGGGACTCCGGGACTTAGGTTACTTTGGATGGGGGGTAGGTACTGCCCCCCCCCCCTACACCCCCCACCCCACACCCTTTGGCAATAGTACGTGACGCTGGGGCCCCCCCCCGGGGTAAAGGACCTGTCAGGGGGAGGACGATGCCCCCATAGGCAGCACCCAAAACGGGTTACGGAGGATTTCCCTATATTTATTTGAGTTTGTCTTGGTTTCCCCAAATAGCTGGGAAAAAGGCCCCCATTTTGGCCCGGTAGCGGGGGTCCAAATAGGGGGGGGAGACCAGAAGTCATCCCTCTGCCGGTGTTGACTTTTCGGCTTCACTAGCCAGGAAAAATAAGCATGCCCCGGGCCTTTCTGCACAATTTGACTCCGAGGGGTCCCCGCCTCCATTTCCACTGATACTGCCTCCCGGGGCTTTGGGGGGGCATCTGCCTCGTCTTCCTCATTCCATCCCCCTCCTCCAGCTGCTCCCGCTCCTCCTCTCTTGCAACCCGGGGGAGAAAATCCCCTCATTTCACCAAAAAAATGCTTCTGTCCAAAAGTCCTCCTCCTCCTCCATTTCAGTTCCCCACCGGGAAAAAATGTGGCCCCGAGGGTTTTAGCACCACGTTTTTCCAGTCCCCCGCCCAGCCCGATTTTTCAGATTTTTTCCGGACCTTTAAGCAGGGGGAATGAGGTTTTTCATTCCCCTTGTCCTGGCGACTGACCCAAAAAACGGGCGCCTCCCTCGAATGGCCCCAACAAAACGGGGGAGGTTTTAAGGATGGGGCTGCCCTTTGGGTTTACATCAAAGTTTTCCAGGGGGAGTTTTTCTGGTTTTTTTTTGCTGGATAATCAAAAATCGGTTTTTAAAGGCCCTTTTCTGTTCATACGTCGGTTAAACCCTGTGCAGGGTGGTTTTTCCCAAAAGGTGGAAAAAATCGCATATCAGAGTGTGTTGGGGGGAGGGCCCTTCTGGCCGGGTGCAACCCCAGGAGGGTTTTTCCGGCTTTGGGGGGGAATGGAATTAAAAATGCATGCACAGTTTCCTGGCCAAATTTTAAAATTGTTCTGAAGATCGGTGGAAAAACTTCAGGGAAAACCCTTTTTCCCAAACCCGTTTTAACCGTGCGCCATGCCGGGCCCCATGGACCTTTCCCCCCTCGGTGCGCGGGAAACCCCTTGGGTTTCCCCCCATTGTTGTCCCATGGTTCGATTTGAGGGTTTGGGGCGGGGGAAAGCCACTAATCCCATTCTTGCTGATGGGCGCGGGGCAGTTCCTCCCCTGTTTTGGGCTTCGTTGCCCCAGGCAAAACCGGGGGGTTTAAAAATGCGTGACACCCCTGTGCCCTACAAGGGGGTATGAAAGGGCCGGACTTGTGGAGGCTGAGATGGTGGGGTGGTGGAGGAGGAAAGGGGGCGGACATTGGCGCAGGTGCAGGAGGTTTTTAAAACGTGGAGGAGAAAGGGCGTCTCGGGCCGGGTTTTGGTGTGGGCCCGGGTGGAAAGCCCTTCACCCCAGTGGGCCCTTTAAAAGGAATTTTTCTGGCCCCCGACCCTTGTTTCGCTTTCCCGCGCCCCCCGCTGCCGTTTCACCTTTGAAAAAACCGATAAGCTCAAGGTTGAACCCCCTTATGTTTACATATTTATGGGGAAATGCTGGGACTGCCTTTTTGGAAAAAAAATTACGGCTTGGAACTCTCCATCTCGGTGGCACAAAACCATTAGTTCTTCCCGAACGGTTTCAGGGGGCCACCATTTGGGGAAAAGGGGGGGGACTGCCCCGACCAACAACTTGGAAAGGAGCACGTCGCTGCTGCACCTTTTGGATGGTTGGGCCTTTTGTTGTCTCTTTGGGAACGCCTCGCCCGAACGGGTGCTGGCGCCCTGGGGTAGCGAGGAGCAGGGCATCGGGGCCGGGGAGATGATTCAAAGAAAAAAACAGCTCCCTTTGCAGGGTGGGGGGAGCCTTGGGCTGGCTTTAATTGGGTGCATTTCCCCTGGGCGCTGCTGCTGCTGTTGTGCGGCCCGGGGGATGGAACCCCCAAAAAAAACTGAGCCCCCGTTTCTCCCCCGGCCCCGGTTTGGGGGACGCTGCATGTTTGCGCAGGGCCGTTTTTTTGGGTTTTTCCCCAAAGTTTGCTCCCCGGCCACGCTTCACTTTTTTGCCCACAGTTTTTACATTAACCCCTATTGGGTTTCCCCCGGTGGGTTTTAAAAAAAAATGCCACACCGGCCCCCGAGTATCGGATTTTTTTCCCCCAAAAGCTCCCCAAAAGTGACTACTTTCCGCCGCTGCCCCCTGAGCACTGTGCTGTACTTTCTTTGGACCTGCGAAGCAGGTTTTTTTTCCGTGGCCGTTGGTCCCCCACCTCAAAATTGCCCGCTTTCCTGCGGGCTTTTCCCGGGCCCCACGACCCCCTTGCTGGCTGTGTGTGCCTGACGTGCCGCTGGCCCTTTCCTGACGATTTTAAGAAACCCCTTTCCTCACCCGGGGGTCCCAAGTGGGTCGGTTCATCATAAACTGTTTTGTGTTTTAAATTTTCCTGTGTCCCCCAAACACCCGGTTTTTGGTATGCCGGGGCTGACCTCTTCCAACATGGGCCTTCCCCCGCCACTCTCCACTCTATACTTTGCCGCCTACTGCAAGGGAAAAGGGGGTGTTTTTGGCCCCCCTTTCTTCGCTGCCAAGTTGTTTCCCGATTGCCCTCCTCAAAAATTTTTCTTTCCCTTTCTATATAGTGGCGCTGAGCCCGCCCACATAGGGGAAACTCTGGTGGGGAAAAGGATGGGAAAGAGGCGGGGGAAAGGGAAAAGGGGGGGCCCCTTTCCCACTCCCGGGCCATGCCCAAAATAATGGTTGTGTCTGAGGGTTCCCAAAGAAATCTTGGGGGGGTTGTCGATGTCATTTTGGGGGGGGAAGGGATGACCTAGTCAACAAACAAGAAAAAATTGGGGTTTCTGAACAAAAACACGGCCGCTAGAGAAGCGGCAGTTGTGGCCCCCAACCCAGTTTTCCCCTGCTTTCGAGTCCCCCCCCTTGCTGTGTGGGGACCTGGGCCCGTTCCGGAAAGTTTGTTTCCACTGCCCCTTCGGAGGGCAGAGCCTGCCCCTTCTCTGTCTGCATACTGTTTGTTTTTAAAATTTTAAAGAAAACCCGGGTTTTATGATGATTTTTCTGTATTTGATAAAAAATTTCACCCCGTTTTGACTCCCAAAAGAACCCAGTAACAAGCTTGGGTAACCCTTGGATATAAAAATTTCGCCCCCAAAAATCGGCCCGGAAAAATTTACCCTTTTTATGTGTCGTTTAAAAACCCCTGTGTGTTTTTACAAAGTTTAAAAGCACAAACCCGGCTTTTAAATTTTTCCCTTTGGGAAAATGAATTGGCTACAGGAAAAATTTTAAAATATTTTGGCGTTGAAAAAAAGGGGGTTTTTTTTTGTCGCACACCAGCAAACAACGCTTAATTAACCCCCGGATGTAAAAATTTCCCAAAGAATTGAGCCCCACAAATTTTAGCTTTGTAGCGTGTTAAAAATTGCGTGTTTTTTTACGCCCCCACAACAAGAGATACGTTGGGAAATTTAACCTTGTTTTTGGGAAATTTGGCTTCAGGAAAAATTTTTTTATTTTGGCGTTTAAAAAAACGGTTTTTTTTGGCAGCCACCTGCCCAAAAAAACGCTTAATTTTTAAAACCCCGGTTTTTAAATTGCGGGCCAAAAAAAAATTTAGCCCCACAAAATTTGTAGCTTTTGTAGCGTTTACAATTGGTGTTTTTTTATGCCCACAAAAGAGATACGTTGTAATTAAACCCTTTTCTTGTGAATTTTTGGCTACAGGAAAAATTTATATATTTTTTGGGTTGAAAAAAAAGGTTTTTTTTTTCAGCACAAACCAAACAAAAAAACGCTTAATTAACCCCTGGATGTTTAAAATTTCGCCAAAGAATTGGCCCACAAAAATAGTAGCTTTTTAGCGTGTTTCAATTGCGTGTTTTTAAGGCCACCAACAAGAGATTTCAGTTGTAAATTTAAACCCTTTTCTTGTGAAAATTTGGTACAGGAAAAATTTTATATATTTTTGGGGTTTTAAAAAGAGGGGGTTTTTTTTTGTCACACACCCAAAAAACAATGCTTAAATTTAAAAAACCCGGATGTAAATTGCGCCAAAGAATTGAGCCCCCCAAAATAGTAGCTTTGTGCGTGTTACAAAATTTCGTGTTTTTTCGCCACACAACAAAGAGATACTTTTTAATTAACCTTTGCTTTTTGAATTAGGGTACAGGAAAAAAAATTTTTATTTTTGGCCGGTTTAAAAAGAGGTTTTTTTTTTTTTCAGCCAAGCAAAAAACGCTTTTAATTAACCCCGGGGGATGTTTAAAATTTCGCCCCCAAAAAAATTTAGCCCCAAAAAAAAGTAGCTTTTGTTTGGTTTACAATTGCGGGGTTTTCTACGCCAAAAACAAGAGATACGTTGTAATTAACCTTTTCCCTTTTGGAAATTTGGCTACGGAAAAAATTTTTTTTTTTTGGCGGGTTTAAAAAAAAGGTTTTTTTTTTGTCAGCAACCGCCAAAAAAAAAGCTTAATTAACCCCTGGATGTAAATTGCGCCAAAGAATTTAGCCCCAAAAATAGTGCTTTGTAGGTGTTCCCAAATTTGGGGTTTTTTACGCCACACAACAAAAAGATACGTTGTAATTAACCCTTTTCTTGTGAATTAGGGTACAGGAAAAATTTTTTATTTTTTGGGGTTTTAAAAAAACGGTTTATTTTTTTCAGCCCCACCCGCAAAAAAAAAAGTTAAATTAAAAAACCCGGAGTAAATTGGGGCCAAAGAATTTTGGGCCCCCCCAAAAATAGTGTTTGTAGGGTGGGTTTAAATTTGGGGTTTTCTACGCCTCACAACAAGAGTTTTCAGTTGGGAATTAACCTTTGCTTGTTTTAATTAGGCTACAGGGGAAAAATTTTTTTTAAATTTTTGGGGTTTTAAAAAGAAGGGTTTTTTTTTGTCAGCACCCAGCAAAAAAACCCCTTAATTAACCCCTGGATTTTAAATTGCGCCAAAGAATTGAGCCCCAAAAAATAGTAGCTTGTAGCGGTTACAATTGGTGTTTTCTACGCCACACAACAAGAAAATACGTTGTTTTAAATTTAAAAATTTTCTTGTGAATTAGGCTACAGGAAAAATTTAATTTTTATTTTGGCGTTGGAAAAAGACGGTTTATTTTTTGCAACACCAGCAAAACACGCTTTAATTTAAAACCCCCGGTTTTAAATTGCGCCAAAGGGGAAATTTAGCCGCAAAAAACTAGTAGCTTTTTAGCGGGGTTACAAATTGGTGTTTTTACGCCACAACAAGAGATACCGTTGTTTAATTAAAACCCTTTTCTTGTGAATTAGGGTACAGGAAAAATTTATTTTAAATTTTTGGGGTTGAAAAAAGGGCGGATTCTTTTGGGGGCCCGGGACCCAGGCCCAAAAAACAACGTTAATTAACCCCGGATGTAAAAATTGGGGCAATTTGGAAATTTAGCAGCCAAAATTTAAGTGGTATTGTATTTAAAAACGTGTTTTTTTTAAATGGGAAAACAAAAGGGGAAAGGGTTTGAAACCCACTTGGAATTGAATGTATATGAGCTGCAGTGGAGGGCACACTGGATTTCAGATCCAATACCCAAAAAATTAGAAATAGAACATTAAGAGAACAATCTCTGAGACAAGCTGAGACACCCCACAGAAATTGCTATATAAAAATCAATTCTTCAGTAAGAGCTATCAGCCGCGGCCGCACTTTCCCTGATGAGCACAGTGAGAGGAGTGTGAGCTCCCGGCGTCGCGCCCGGACTTATATAGTGCGGTGACGTCACAGAATCCCGCCGGTCTTGATTGGCTTCACCTCTGCACATGTCATGCAGGCTATGCCCTTCTTCCTCCCAGAGTGCTTTGCCCATGTAGCGCCATGTGCTCGCAGCCTTTTTATCAATCAAAAGCACACTTCGTTCACCCGAAGTACCCCAAAGTTCGACTTCGTTCCGAACCGAAGTTTTCCTGAAATTCTAAACGAATTCCACTTCATTAGAATCGATTCGCCCATCTCTATGTATTAGCATATATGAATATGCTAATACATTACTAAGTATAAAAAAAAAGTAAAAAGTTATCATGGGATTTAAAAAAAAAAAAGTTAAAAAAAACATAAGTGTATAAAAAATTTTAAAAAAGAGTAAAATAAAAATAAATATTTAATGAAAAATAATTGTGAATACATTACACACACAAACTTATTAGGTATCCACACGACCAAAATAACCTGCAGAATTAATCTAACAAGTTTGAAATGTAAATGGTACAAAATAAATTTAAAAAAACAAAAACATTTGAGAACATTTTTTAAAAATTTCTGCAATAATTTATGAGTGAACTTAAACTATTCCCCCAAAAAGTACAACTTGTCCTGAATACGAGGCCTCATACAACTGCATCATTGAAAAACTAAAAAAGTTCCGACTGTTGAAATACAAGGAGGCAAAAACTAAAAAAAAAGTACTTTTCGCAGCAGACCACAGCAGACAGGGAAAGCACAGCAACGGGAGCTGCAACCAGGGCTGTGGAGTTGGTAATCAAAAGCTCTGACTTCAACTTCGACTTCTCAATTTTCCTGACTCAGACTCCTGACTCCGACTCCCACTCCCTCATACATGGCGCATATTTAAGTGATAACTTTATTGTAGTAAAGTGGTAACATCAGGCTTTTTATCACCTTATGGTACAATAATCAAGCTATTTAGGTAGAATTTACACTGACAAGTAAAATGGTAACAATGCTTTTAACTTTTGACTTTCAGGATCCATATCTTATCATCCAGTACAACTTTGAAAATGAGGCTACCATCATTTTAAAGACAATCATCTTACCTATCTGTTACATAAATTTGACTAGCAAATATTTAGCATCTGCTTAGTTCTTCAGATTCTTGTCATGTAACTGCATTGTTACTGTTTCTCTCCTAAAAATCAAAATGTAAATTTTTATTATTTTGTTAGCATTTAGTAAACCCACCTTTGGCTTTCAGCACTGCCTGAATCCTTCTGGGCATGTTCCGGATCAGATTCAAGCATGTCTTGACCAAAATCTGATTTCCAATTTCTTCTACACATTCCCAATGTTGGTGCATATTGGATTTGGGCATGAATACAGTTTTTTCTTCAACTCAACCCACAAGTGTTGGATTGGGTAGAGGTCTGGGGACTATGGAGGTCAATACAGCAACTCTACTTCAGTGACATTGAACTATTCCTTCTCCAACCTTGATGCATGCTTCAGGTCGTTGTTCTGCTGGAACACTATGCCGTCCTTTTCCTACCCATAGTATTCGAGTGTATGGTAACTCATCTTGTAGAATACTCACATATAGCTCAGCATTGAGGTCACCATCGACCCTGGTCAAGTATCCATCATCTTTGGCTGTGAAAGAACCCCACATCATCAGGCTTCTTCCACTGAATCTGTCAGTTCTTCCAGCTTCTCGATCTGTTAGCCCCCTTTTCCCTTGATTCTTCCAAACACATTTGCCACATCTATTACCTTTCATCTCATCGTTCCAAATCACTCGTTCACAATCTTCCATTTTTCATACTTTTTTGCAAACTCGAGCCAACACTTCTTATGACAAGATTGAAGACAAGGCTTCTTCACCTTTTTTTCAGGCCACCATTCCAGACCTGTGTAATGCGTGTTGTATGGTGTTTGCATGAAAGTCTGTGATCTTACTCTTAAGAAGCTTTCGAGCCACCTCCACTGCCGTGTCTGTCGTGTTAGAACTGATACACATAACAATAACAGCAGCAAACAAAAATAGAATACGTTGAAAAAAACTTTCTGCTTTAAAAAAACAAAAGTTTTATGAAGTTCTTTGTTCACACTTTTGCGCAAAATTGCTTAAGCCCACCATCGACTTTCAACGAGACCTCAATGCAGGTGGGTCCTACACTACGTTTACACTAACGCTATATTTCTCTGTGGTCCATCAAGACCTACCTTTCAGAATGTGAAGGCACCAGCTACTAAATACACTGCACTGATTAAAAAGTCTGTGTAGATGGGAGGAGTGCTAAGAACCAAGATGGAGGCAGCCCGTCCCCCCTATTTGTAATACACAAGATGGAACAAAGAACCTCATAAAACTTTTGTTTTTTTAAAGCAGAAAGTTTTTTTCAACGTATTCTATTTTTTGTGTGCTGCTGTTATTGTTATGTGTATCTAGATTACAGCCGTCACAGCGTGCACCCACATTTAAAGTTTTTTGGAGGTGCTGAACCAAATATTGTGTGTTGTGTATTACAAATAGGGGGGACGGGCTGCCTCCATCTTGGTTCTTAGCACTCCTCCCATCTACACAGACTTTTTAATCAGTGCAGTGTATTTAGTAGCTGGTGCCTTCACATTCTGAAAGTAGGTCTGGATGGACACAGAGAAATATAGCGTTAGTGTAAACGTAGTGTAGGACCCACCTGCATTGAGGGTCTCGTTGAAAGTCGAAGGTGGGCTTGAGCAATTTTGCGCAAAAGTGTGACACAAAGAACCTCATAAAAACTTTTGTTTTTTTAAAGCAGAAGTTTTTTTCAACGTTTTCTATTTTTGTTTGCTGCTGTTATTGTTATGTGTATCTAGATTACAGCCGTCACAGCGTGCACCCACATTTAAAGTTTTTTGGAGGTGCTGAACCAAATATTGTGTGTTGTGTGTTAGAACTGATAGACCTTGTGATGAACCGACCTGACTGATATTTTGCCTCAATGTCCACCTCTTGGCTTCTGAATGGATGGATGGAGTTTATTTCATATTCTTTCAGCTGTCATGGCTTCACATGATGCAGTTTGGCAATTTTCTTTGCCGAGAGACCGCTATCAATGAGCTGGATGATGCTGCTTCTCTTTTCCTGGGAAATCTTCATGGCCACTTGAACCAGGGACCTTTTGCTTGAGAATCAGCCTAATAACACCCTGAGCTATTAGTGAATGTGAGTACAGGTTGTAATTTGTAGTACAAACTTCCATGAAAATAGGATAATCCAACAGTATTCCATCCATACGTCTTTATTCACATAGATATTACAAACAGGACAGTGTTTGTAATATCTATTACACTGTCCTGTTTGTAATATCTATGTGAATAAAGACGCATGGATGGAATACCGCTGAATTATCCTATTTTCATGGAAGTTTGTGCATTGGATTTGAGCTGGGACTGGCAGCTCTCCGTGCTGGTCATCTGTCTTACATCCAAACCGAGCTAGGACTTGCAAAAACTGAACTCCAAGCCGTGGACTGAAGTGTAAGAGGTAAGTAGCATGAATTTCTTTGTTTGTAATTTGTAATAACAAAAAGAAAGATTGTCCCACCGCCAGGAGCAAAACAGTAAAAATTAGGTTATATGATAAGAATCTGCAGAACTAAGTAGATGCTAAATAGTTGAAGGTAAAAGTTATGTATGAGATAGCCAAGATGATTGTCTATAAAATGATGGGAGTCTCACATGAAAAGCTGTAGTGGATGGTGATATATGGAGCTTGAAAGTCAAAACATTGTTACCCTTTTGCTTGTCGATGTAAAATATATTTATACGATACGACTTTAAAACATAAAAAACTTTCAGAAATTGTAAATATGAAAAATGCTGCAGGAAGTGGGGAAAAAAAACAGTTTTCAACAAAAACGTCCTGAATAATGATTGTCGAGTCTATGAAATAGTATCACCTCCATCAGATCCTCCTTCATAGATTACCTCAAATCTGATTTCATTATTTCCAGGCTAGAGAACGGCCTCTCCACACGAACTTGGGTTGGTGGCAAAGCAGTGACCACATGGGCAAAATCTCTAACACTGTCGGGGTATACAGGAATTGCCACATGCGCAGTCAGTTTTAATGAATGGTTGAAAGCATGTGAAAAATTTTATGGGAGCAGAACCTTCTCCCCTGAGGCAGCGCTTTGCCTGCTCTATGTCAGCCGAATACTTTTCAAAATTAAACTCCTCATCTGATGAGGCTGAAGATATGGGAGCAGTAGCACTGGCAAGACCCAATTTATCTTGCTTTTGGCACTGCATTGAACTCACTGTACCAATTTATTATATATTTTGGGAGTCAGAGTCGGTCCATTTTATAACGATTCCGACTCCTACAAAATAGGCACCAACTCTAACTAAACAGCCCTGGGCGCAAAATGGACCGGGAGCACAGCAGAGGCACAGGCATGACCGTGGTCCTTGATAGGGGCCACGCTGTGCACCATGACAGTAATGCTGCCTCAGGTATAGGAATCACCTCTCAATTGTTGGGAATCTGATTGCATGGAATCAAGGTAGGTAGAGTTACGGATATTTCCCTATTTATAGATTCAATTTGATAGCCAGTAGCTCTACTTCCAGTTTTTTCGCTCATACCTGAGCAAGTCTTGAATGAATATGAAGATATGTGTCTTTCAATCTAGAAGATTTCAAAGAAAGTTTAGTTAGCAAGGGATCGGCTGCTTTGATCATCAAGAATGACTGACATACAGCCTTCTCTCATGGGCAAACTGTAACAAAACAATATTTGTAACAGGATTTGCCTCTAAGGCTATGTTCACAGGGCTTATTTTGGGAGGGATTTCATTCCGTATTTCGCGCCGTACTGCGTGAAATACGGCTGAAATCCGTCCCAGTCATTACGGTAATCCACAATTCTCATAGAGAACTATGGATTCCATCTCCTCTCCCCGCTCGCTGTATTTCGCGAGCGGGGAGAAAGTGACATGTTACTTTTTCTGGCGGTGTATGCGCCATGGATAATGAATGTCTATGGGACCGGGCCCCCTGCACGGCACATGGCGTAATTGCAGGCGAGATCTGTCCCCGCAATTAGTAAGATGGGAATTTGATACACAACCCTGGTAGCAAATATAGTTCTATATGGTTGAGAAAGGCTTTGGGGTCCTTATGGGGTCTTTCTCTAAGTTTCAGCAGTGGGTGTGGCTTCTTATGAAGAGGGCATTCTCTGCATCAGTCCCTGGCGAAACTTTCTCAGGCTTTGCAGTACTGCTAGCTTTGTGTCAGTACTTAGTAGGTGATACACTGGTTTTGTGTACCTCAAGAAATGTGCCTTTCAAGTTATGGTGACATTTCTTGTTGTTGCTTGTTGACATACAAAATCTACAAGAAGGATGGAGGAAATATGATGCTGTACATTTGTTTGTGCTTGGAGCGTTCAGTAATCCATCTCTCTTGCAAACTGTAAAGTAGTTTCTTAACTATGGGGCTTATGGCCCTTGCTCTGTTGGACAGTCCTTGACTACAATAAAATGTATCTGGAGAGAGGTTGGTGAGTAGAAAATGGGGCTGTAGCGATTTCCGAACATGTTGTTGCTGTGATAGCTATCATCTACTTGTTCCTTTTTGAAGAGCATGATGGTGCTGTGGCCATTCATTGCTTTAGGTGAAGGTTGCCCTGAGGGTTGACAGTCTTCGAAACTGCTATATTTTGTGATTTGGGGTGTTTGGTTATCTGTGGTTACATACTGTTTGACAGAATTTTGTTGGAGCTCATTAGGAGGAGTTGACTCTTGGGCTCTTTGACCTGAATGTAGACTGTCACCTGATTTAGAATGTTGCAGTACAAAGTCTGAAGTACACAATGAGTTATCACAATCACTGTGTTCAGGTTCAAGAATGTTGCTGTGACTTCCACTTGTGGAATTCACTGCTCCCTCTAAAACCTCTCTATTTTTTCCATTGCTGCTTTCAGATGTGCCCTTTCTACTTTCAATTGCATTTCTTGTTAAAAATTTTTGGCTCCCTCAGCTCTAGGGCATGCAGTGGCAAATGTGCAGCTGCTCTCTGACCTCTTTGAACTTCTAGAGCTAGCTAAGACCTTGTCTCACATGGTTTGTTCTCTCTTGCTGACATTGTGATGCTGTTGGTAGGTTTACACATTTGCAGCTGCCACAGGTGTCTTGTAGCGGTCTTGCTTTACTGTAGCACTGTGCAAGGTTCATTATCCTGCAATCCAGCCTGAGAGAAGCCACTGTTTAACTGTTCTGTCCTCCTAATATGAAGGACATGAATTGACAGGTACCTAATCTCTTTCCCAGTAATTCTTTGACACAGAAGCAATGTTAAAACCTTAACATTTAGTGCAATGACAGTGTGAAACTAAGGAACCAAAAAATAATGCACTTACTGTAATATACCAGCGTGTAAAGGACACTACTACACAAAGAAATGCAAACATGAACATATGCATGGGATACAGTTGCAAACAGTTGCATGGTCACAGGTGCTACTTATGGTAGCTTTCAAAGGACATACCAAGGATTTTAATGAAAAGAGAACACAGTATAGGAACATAAGAAAGACTGCCAAAGGCATGGCAGAGGTATATAATAAATGTTACTACAATGGATGCTTTACCTAAATATGCACCGCCTCCTTTAAAAAAAAAAATTGCAACAAAATTACTGAAATAGATCTGCCAACATTCTGTCCCAGTGTATTCAAGTAAGAATACCACCAGAGACTACATTCTTGCTACACTCTATGGTTCACCAATGGTTACTATCTTAGCTACATTATCAGTTCCAATAGATCAAGGACCAAAATACCAATAGACCAAGATTGAATAACAGAAAAAGGATGCCTTTTTAGAGTAGTCTTCCAGGACAGAGGAGATAATTATTGGGAACTATTCATTAAAGTGAGTCCATTACTTTTGGCACTATCAACTGCAAAAATAGTTTAAGATCAAAGTTTTCTTGAGCATGGTTAGCAATCATCAATGGACTCCCACTATCCTGTGATCCCCACAATGTACATGTATTGTATTGTGGGTTAATACAAGTCATTGTATGATGTGCAAGTACATAATATTTGTGCCAAGGGGTTAAAACAGTCATTGTTCTATGTTATTGTGCTAAGAAGTTGCCACATTTAATTTTTGTTAATCTATCTCTATAGTTAAAATTCTCCCATCGCTACTGACTTTGTAAGGACACACCTTACTTACAATAAAGTAATGGTAATGCTTAGTTGTCGATTTATTCATTCATTGGCAGGAGCAATATATGCCCCAATAGCTTCTTTATAACTCTATTAGAAAGCAAAGTCATCTAGGATCTCCTTTACAGAGCCATACTAAACATATTGTCACGAATCCAACCTGGATGGCTGGAATCGTGCAGGTATGGGCGGATCCTCTGGGTCCACCGCGGGCCAAGATGGTAGATGCAGGTGGAGGGTAGCCGAAGTGCAGGTCTGGGTTGACGGTACAGGAACAGAGACAGGCACCGCAGGTGTAGCCGTTAAACGTGTACACAGTCCAGGTGTAGCTGGTGAACGTATGCACAGTCCAGGTAGGTAGCAGACTACTGTATAATGCCAGGTAACAGCAGGTATAGGCCAAGCAGCAGGAATAGGCCAGCAGGTGCAGCGGCAGATGTACAGCAGATAAACGTGCAGCTAAGGGGTCAAGCCCTTGTGCTGGAAGACAACAACGAACTGACAACAGGCTAAGGCAGGAAGCTCCTTAAGGCAGTAGAGGTCACAGGTCAATGGGCCGGACCAAGGAGCACTGATCTCTAAATAGAGTGCAGTGCCGGGCGCGCGCCCCTAGAGGGAGCACGTGTGCGCACAGGACGCCAGGGAGTTGGAGGAAGCAGAGATGGTGAGGCTTCAGGAGTGGCAGGAGCCTGAACAGGCGCGTGCAAAGAGCCAGGGACACCAGGGAATGTCGCAGCAGCGGCCGGGACACAGGAGACACAGACACACTGACGGTCCGTAGCAGGGGCTGCGGCGTGAACACATATTCAGTACAGTATGTGTTTTTAAAAAATGGCAGCCTAAAATGCTCCTCCCATATGCTTCAACCTTGATGTGACTCAAATCACATACAGCGCTCATGTCCCCTCTTCTGACCCTTTGCGAACCACACGTTGGGCGCACTCGTACTCCAGCATGCAAGCATGCACGTTACTGCTCTCTAGTATGCATGGATGCCATGCGTGGACACCAGCTCAGTAACATTTAAAGGGCCAGCGTGCTGGTAATTGGTTAATTGCTAGGCACTGACCATATATTCTCTGGTCCTTTCCTTTGCTCCGTTGCCAGATCTATTGTGCCCCGTGTCATAGAGAAAGCATTCCTTAAGTGTTTCTGTACTGCCGTGTATTTTGACACTTGCCTCTGTCCACTGACCACATTTTCCTGTTGTCTGTCCTAACCTTTCTGCCTGTCCCCGACTACAAGTTTTCCTGACAATTCTGTACCACACTGTACCCCGGCTGCCACCGCAAGCAAGTTGGTTCAGTGGATCCACATCCTAGCCATCCGTTACAGTTAGATATAGTCATCGATTCTGCCAGGGTGCCCCTACCGGGATGTCACGATGACCGTCACAAGACAGAGTCAACAGATCGACGAACTGGCTGCCATGTTGCAACAGCTCCAAGCTATACCTGCCTTTGCCATGAAGGTTAGACGGGAACCCTTAAGCCTGCAGGGGGTTCATCAGCCATTGCAACATCCATCTGGAATTAATGGCAAACCAGTTCCCCACCAAACAAGCAAAAGTGGCGTTCATAGTCAGTCTTCTGCCAGGTGAAGCCTTGGCCTGGGCCACACCCCTTTGGGACAGAGGGGACCCAGTAACTGCCAACATCCATGTCTTCCTGGAGTTGTTCTGCAATGTGTTTTTGAGAAACCAGGATGTGCATTTCCCGCTGCAGCTTCTCTGCTCTGCTTCCATGACTCCACAATTGAACAATGTATGGTACAATTTTCCTTGGAGTTGTCTTGGAACAATAAGGCTCTTGTAGCTACATTCTAGAAGGACCTCACTGAAATGATAAAAGATGAACTGACTGGTTGGGACCTCCCTTCTGCCCTGGATGAGTTCATCTGTCTGGCCACCTATATTGATATCCGGTTCCCTGAAAGACAGCATTAGTTAAGCCAGCAATGTGAATCGGTCTGGCCATGCTGTCTTCCCCGTCTTCCTCTGGTGTTTCAAAGGCCTCCACTACCTCCACCAATGGCTCCCTCGGAAGAAGCTATGCAAGTGGACAGAGCCTACCTGTCACAGCAAGAATGGTCCAGTCAATGACAGCAGATTCTTTGCTTCTATTGCGCTAGTTCTGAACACTTCCCCATGCACTGTCCATTGAATCTGAGAAACACCCAGAACTAGGCTATGTGGGAGAGGCATCCATAGGTGGGAATACTACCTCTCCATGTCTGTCCATGCTTGTCCAACTTGGCACCTCGTCAGGTGTCATGTTCTAAGCCTCTGCCTTCGTGGATTCTGGATCAGCCGGGAATTTCATTGACATATCTATGGCTTCTAAGTATCGTCTCTCAGTGGTTCATCTTGATAAACCTCTGTTCATCTCCTCCATTAACGTAGAATGCCTTTTTTGTACTGAACCTGCGAGTCTTCAAGTGGGGGCGTTGCATAAGGAGAAAATCATATTCTATGTGATACCCCGTTCCTCTTCTGCAATTCTTCTGGGGCTTCCATGGTCACAGCACCATTCCCTGATGCTCAATTGACAAACAAGCAAAGTTACACATTGGGGACAAGACTGTCATTCTCGCTGTCTGGTGGCACCCCATCCTGTATATACCACTTCTCTACTGGCATCTTCCACTTGCCTGCTGGGTCTGCCCTAAACCTACCAGGAATGCGCTGACGTCTTCTGTGAGAAGCAGGCAGAGACCCTTCCGCCACATCGAGCCTATGACTGTCCACATGACTAGAACTACTCCTCCTCGGGGCAGGGTCGATCCTTTTTCCGTGCCTGAGACACAGGCCGCGGTGGCTTATATAAAAGAAAATCTCCAGAAAGGATTCATCTGCAAGTCCTTTTCTTCTGCCGGTGCTGGGTTTTTTTTGTGGAATAAAGGATGGTTCTCTTTCCCCCTGCATTGATTACTGGGGTCTCAATAAGATTACCATTAAGAACCGATATCCATTGCCACTGATATCTAAGCTCTCCAACCGTTTTCGTGGAGCCAAAATTTTCACGAAACTTAACTTGCTGGAGGCCAATAACCTATTTTGAATTTGTGAAGGTGATGACTGGTACTCCCGTGCGGGGCCCAGCCACCCTGTGTAAAAGGGGGGGGGGGGCTCTGCCGCCGCCAGCTCCCGCCTCCTTGTTTCACAGGAACAGTCCTTTCTACCAAATAGGCTATCTCAATTGTATGTGCATCCTTGCAATATGCATACAATTGAGTTGTACGGCGGAGCAGAGAGAGCAATCTACTATCCACTGGGGCACCTATCTACCTACCTTCTGTGGTCTACTATCTACCTACATTCTGAGGGTCCCTGTCTCTCTACCTACCTACTGGGGTCCTCTATCTACCTACGTACCGGGGCTCTCCTATCTATATACCTACCTACTGGGGGTCATTATCTACCTACCTAACTTCTGTAGGCCCATATATAGCTACCTACTGGGGGTCCCTACCTACCTAATTTCCTATATGAGGCTCCTATCTACTTATCTACCTACTAGGGGGATTCTTCATACCTACTGTGGGAACTCTATCTACCTACCTACCTTCTGAGGGCCCCATATACCTACCTACAAGAGGGGGTCCTATAGACCTCTTTACCTACTAGGAGTCCTATATAACTACTTCAGGGGGAGAGGGGCTATATATACATAAACCTGCCAAAGCAGACTATGTATCCAGTTACCAGGGGCCCTACCTACCTAACTACTGGGGCACCAAGGTGGTGATTATTACCATGTGGGGCACTATGGATGGGGAGTGTGTACATGGGGCGAGGGCACAGCTCGGAAAATGATAAAAAAAAGTGAGGAATTTATGTTGTGAATTCTGCAGGGACAAGTCCTGGCCAGGAGAAGTCATCATGGTGGCCTGGATTGGATGGAGAGCAAAAGACAGAGAATGACTCAGACAAGACGTCAACTATGAGTCACTAAATGTAACTGCACTGTGTACACTGGTACTACTACTATATGGTCATTGTAAGGAGGTAATATACAAAACCTGTGTACAGTGCTATCTACCACTATGTAGTCACTGTATAAAGGTTATATACAGTCCACAAGCCTGTGGCGAGGTGGAGCACAGATGCTTCAGCTGTACGGGTCCTGAAATTTCTGATGACAGCCCTGAGTGACTAGGGAGGTCAGAGGGGGAAAAGAGAGTGGCTGGAGGGTTCAAAGGGGGAACGCAGAGGAGTCTGGGGGGAAGCCAGTGCCTACAGGGGGTTATATATAGTTTATACCTACAGGGGAATATATAACCCAAAGGGGACTCTATGGACTATATACCTACAGGATGCTATATACACTATGGGCAACATGCATGAAAAACCAATGGGGACACTGGTTAAAATGCTAAGCATGCTGGGTCCCAGAAAAAAATAGCTGGGAGTCCTGGTAAAAATGCTAAGCACCCTGGGTCCCGGCAGAAAAAACGTTGGAGACCCTAATAAGAAATGCTGAGCATCCCAGGTCCCAGCAGAAGAAGCATTGGGGACCCTGATAAAAAAAATGCTAAGCACCCAAGGTCCCAGTAAAAAAAAAACATTGGGGACCCTGGTAAAAATGCTAAGCAACCCGGGTCCAAGCAGAAAAACCATTGGGGACCCTGGTTAAAATGCTAAGCACTCTGGGTCCCAGAAAAAAATAGCTGGGAGTCCTGGTAAAAATGCTAAGCACCCTGGGTCCCGGCAGAAAAAACGTTGGAGACCCTAATAAGAAATGCTGAGCATCCCAGGTCCCAGCAGAAAAAGCATTGGGGACCCTGATAAAAAAAAATGCTAAGCACCCCAGGTCCCTGTATAAAAAAAATTTGGGAGCCTGGTAAAAATGCTAAGCACCCCGGGTCCCGGCAGAAAAACTGTTGGGGAGCCTGCTAAAAATGCTAAGCACCCCAGGTCCCTGCAGAAAAAACATTGGGGACCCTGTTAAAAGAAAAATAAATCCAGAAATCCTGCAGTTTTCACTTTGGCCACTAGGCCTAATAATAGCCTAAAGCTACAATGAAGCAGTTACATTCCAAACCTAAAGCCCAGCCTCTGGATGTGCAAAGCTGGTAGAGACATACCCCAGCAGACTTGTAGCTGTCATTCCATTTAAAGGTGGTCCTACAATTTACTGATCAAGGTGGCTAAATGCATATGCACTCCACACTTTTAAGTTTTTTAATTTTCAAAAATATGGAAAAGCACATATTTTTTTTTTTACACTTCACAAATACTTGCTAGTTTGTGCTGCTCTATCACATAAAACATCAGTAAAATACATTTAAGTTTGTGGCTGTAACGTTTAAAAATGAGGAACAGTTCAAGGGATTTGAATACTTTTGCAACCCACTGTTTCTACATACATACAGTGGGGAAAAAAGTGTACAATTGGTGGCTGACTAAACAAGTTCTCCCACTTAAAAAGATTAGAGAGGTCTCTAATTGACATCAAAAGTAGACCTCAACTATGAGAGAAAAAAATGAGAAAACAAATCCAGAAAATCACATTGTCCGATCTGGAAAGAATTTATTTGCAAATTATGGTGAAAAATAAGTATTTGGTCAACAACAAAAGTTCATCTCAATACTTTGTTATATATCCTTTGTTGGCAATGACACAGGTCAAACGTTTTCTGTAAGTCTTCACAAGGTTGGCAAACACTGTTGCTGGTATGTTGGCCCATATCTCCATGCAGCTTTCCTCTAGAGCAGTGACTTTTTGGGACTGTCGCTCACTATTCTTGTGATCATTTTGACCCCATGGGAGCCCCAGATTGAGGGAGATTGTCAGTGGTCTTGTATGTCTTCCATTTTCTAATTATTGCTCCCACAGTTGATCTCTTCACATCAAGCTACTTGCCTATTGCAGATTCAGTCTTCTCAGCCTGGTGCAGGGCTACAATTTTGTTTCTGGCTTCCTTCGACAGCTCTTTTTTGGAGTTTGGAGTGTGACTGTTTTAGGTTGTGGACAGGTGTCTTTTATACTGATAAGTTCAAACATATGCCATTACTACAGGAAATGAGTGGAGGACAGAGGAACCTCTTAAATCAAACAATGTGATTTTCGGGATTTTTTTTCTCATTTTATCTCTCATAGTTGAGGTCTACCTATGATGACAATTACAGGCCTCTCTTATCCTTTTAAGTGGGAGAACCTACACAATTGGTGGCTGACTAAATAATTTTTTCACCACTGTATTTATTAATTTTGATGTTTGAATGGTAACATGTTATTGCCAGTTACACCAGCATCCTCTTCTCTAGAACTGTTAAAGTTAGCAAAAGTTTATGCCTTTAAAAACTTCTGAAGATATTGGGAAACATTGTCAGACCACTCATCTACATGATGATTTTGTATTATAACATTGACAATCAACTTCAATTACTCCCCTGAAGATGTGAATATTGTTTTCAAATAGCTTTCTTAATTATGTCAAATATTTTCTGACTGATTCTGGAAAACATGATGCAGTGCAACAAAAGATAACATGTGTTAATTATTTCTAGATAACAACACTGCCTGCCATCACTAATCCCTGTCAGAACATGCAAAACACTATTTTCTTTTCTAGTTTTATAACTGTCATACTTACAAAGATATCAAACCTATTAAGCCCTGAAGCAATTATAATTTTTTTCTTTTTAGAGCATTTTTGTTTTTTAAAATTTCAAGACTGTCTTTCAATTTTCATGAGCACCTATTTAATGAGAACATTTTCAGAGATATGAAAAGGAACTGAAAGGTCAGAGGTAAAATCAGTTTATATCCATCACATACAGTATAAATGCTTTACAGACAAATTCTGCCTATATCATTTTTATATATGAATGGAGTCAGCATCCTTTTACACACAAAGCATTGAAAAACATTAAAACCATCATCAAATCACAGTGTCTTTATTTTCCTTAACCCCTTAAGCCGAACGCCTGAAAAGTAGTTAATGACCAGAACATTTTTTTAATTTTTGCCTCCTTGCATTTCAACAGCTGTATGAGGCCTTGTTTTATTCGAGACAAGTTGTACTTTATGGGGAAATAGTTTAAGTTCACTTATAAATAATTGCTGAATGTTTTTTACACCATTCACATTTCAAACTTAATAACATGTTAGATTAATTCTACAGGTTATAACGGTCGCATGGATACCTAATAAGTGTAGGGTTTTTTGTGTGTGTAATGTATGCAAGTTTATTTTTTATTAAATATTTATTTCATTATTTATTTTTTATTCTTTTTTTTTACACTTTTTATATTTTTAACTTTTTTTTTAAATCCAATGAAGGGAGAACTGTTTTACTTTTTTTTTTTTACACTTAGTAATTTATTAGCATATTCATATATACTAATACATTATAACCTGTACAGCATACAGTCTGGCCTGATCACTGGCTTCTTACACAGTCAGCCCTGAGGCTACTCTAGGTCCCCAGGGCTGACTGTGCAGCCATTCCCCGGGCTCTGTCGGGTCACCGGGTGTTCAGATCACCCGAACGAGCAGAGAAACCCTTTGATTGCGCTGCGGTGATGATCCGCAGAAATCAAAAGGTTAAAGCACCGGGGAGCTAAGGAGCGCCGGGCACTGCAAACTCCGATGTCTGCAGCGACACCAAAAGACGTCACTGTAGACGAATGACCTGAAATGCCGTCGAAAGACGGTGGCAGGTCGTTAAAGAGTTAAAGACACACTTTTATTATTGAGGAATATTTTAGTTAAAACCAATATCACTGGAAAGCAAGTATGTGTGACAGTATTTTTTTTTCATTTTGGCCTTTGTAATTAAAAATCGCTCTATGTATAAAAATGGTTGTCTGTTATCTGTTGTCTGTTCTCTATGCACAGCAAAACAATTGGAACAATCTGCACTTAAATTGGATCATTCACCACAAAATTCCAAACTCGGTCATCTCACCTTAAAGTAGAGCACACCCGAAGACGCATGGGAAGGCAGAAGCAACCTCCAATAACTTGTATGTTAAAAAATAAGTGATCAAGCATCAATCCAAGTGTTCATGGTAAAATATATTTCAAAACTTTATTTGTAATCCATCAGAATTAAAATCCAAACAACGTTTTCATGGAATCATAGCAAACATGCTGACGCGTTTTAGAGGTGTCTCCTCAGTCATGCTTGCACGAACACATGGATTGATGATGGATCATTTAAACTTGGTCATTGGTAAATTACTTGCTTTCGAAGGCTTTAGACCAAATTTCAGCTCTATAGGACCTACTATTCTCAACATATTGGGAAATAAAATCGCAATTCGCCAGGATTGCTGTCTATTCTTTATGCACAGACAAACAACTGAAACAATCAGCAACAGATTTAGCAAATCAGGCATGTTGGAAGGTTTTAGACCAGGTTTTGTGTCTTTAGGAACGACTGTTTTCAACATATTTACAAAAAAAAAAATACGAAATCACTGTCGGAGCATGGCCTATTCTCAACATGTTCACAAAAAAATTGCTGTAAATGCAATATATTCTTTATGCATGGCAAATAACTGGATGAATCTGCACAAAATCTGACACATACTGTAGGTAAATCAGGCGCTTTGGAAGGTTTTAGACAAGTTAAGCTTCCTGGGTCCTCCCATTCAAAAGATCAAAAATCACCACCCACAATGGGCTTCATTTATCAAAATGGTCTTACAGTGAAACTGTCTTTGTTGCCCAAAGCAACCAATCAGAGCTCCGCTTTTAGTTTTTAAGCTGCTCTGGAAAAATGAAAGATGAGCTCTGATTGGTTGTTAAGGGCAACATAGACAGTTTCATTGTTAGACAGTTTTGATACATAAAGCCCACTGTATCTGTACTGAATATGACTATTCTGTTACAATACAGTTGGAGAGGGGCTATAAAGAATACTGCTGGAGAGAGGCACCGTGTACCATATACCTCCCAGTCGTATTGTACTACTGCCACATCAAATCCAGATAGAGACAATGTGTACCTCATACCTCCCCGTAATATTGTACTCCTGCCACATCACAGCCAAACAGAGACTAAGCGTACTTCTTACCTCCCTGCAATTCTGTACTACTGCCACATCACAGCCAGATAGAGGTTCTGTGTACCTCATACCTCCCTATAACATTGTACTACTGCCAAATCATTGCCAAAAATAGACTGAGCCTACCTCATACCTACCTGTAATATTGTACTCCTGCCACATCACAGCCAAACAGAGACTAAATGTACTTCTTACCTCCCTGCAATATTGTAATACTGACAAATGACATCCAGATAGAGGTAATGTGTACCTCATACCTCCCTGGAATATTGTACTCCTGCCACATCACAGCCAGATAGAGGTACTGTGTACCTCATACCTCCTTATAACTTTGTACTACTGCCACATCATTGCCAAAAATAGACTGAGCATACCTCATACCTTCCTGTAATACTGCCTCATCACATCCAGATAGAGGCACCATGTATCTCATACCTCCCTGTAATATTGTACTCCTGCCACATCACAGCCAAAGAGAGACTGAGCATACTTCATACCTCCTTGTAATACTGTACTACTGCCACATCACAGCCAGAGAGACTCAGAGTACCTCAAGACCATGACAAGACCAATACATGAAAGGATAATGGGGTAATATTTTTCTGTACCTTTCAGGCCATAGTTGGTCTGGAATAGAATTGTTAAGCAGGTCTTAAAAGAAGTAAGAGAGACAAATCGAGAATTCATGTACATGTGTGTATTTAAAAAAAAAAAATTTTGTAAAAACAACATATCAAAAAATAGTTATAACATTTTAATTATGGACAATACTTGACAGTGTCTCCATAAATATATCCTGTTCAGTAGATATTTAGTAGAAGAGTGAAGAAATCAGGCGATACCTTTTAGAGGCTAACTGAGTATATTTGATAGTGAGCTTTCGAGAGGACTAGCTCTCTTCTTCAGACTGATGTTATACAACAAACTGAAAATACACAGACTTTTTATACACACAAGACATGGATCTTCAAAGGATCTTAGAATTCTTAAAAATAACAAACTGCAAAATATAGGTACAGCAGTTATTTACAACCTGTCAAGAATTAAACAGTCTGGAAACTTGTGAGGCGTGACGGAGGTGATCAGTAATTATTTCTCTTATCTTTATATGCAATCAGGTGAGATTTTTTGCACTCACAGTTCACACATAGCTTGACATGAAGCTGGCATGAATATTTAACCCATTTTGCAGAGTTTTAAATTTTTGCATTAATTTATATTCCCATTCCTTCCTCTCCCTCAGAGTCACTCCCAACGAAACCAGTCACACAGCTCATCCAGTTCATACTCAGCCACAACTATTTTACTTTTGGAGAAGACCTGTATCTACAGCAAATGGGAACTTCCATGGGGTCCAGATGTGCGCCCCAATATGCAAATCTCTTTATGGTGGCACTGGAAGGAGCATATGTATCAACATGCAACACCAAACCCATGATGTACCTCCGTTATATTGATGATATCATTGTCATTGGGATGTAAACAGAATTAGCTTATGATATAGTACCTTGTTGGCATTCAGTTAGATTATATATTTAACTTTATTATTGTTTTGTCATTGTTAAGAAACTGGGTGTTTCATTGAATGTGAGCTATACAAGATTCCCTAGACAAAGGTCTTTGACCGAAAACGTTTGGGACATGATCTATGAATAATATGTTATACATTTACGATTTTATATTTATATATGTTATATATTACGATACACGGATTTTGTTCTGATTTTGCATACTGTGATTGACATTAATGGAAGAATAACGTGTTTTTTTTAATTGCATCAAGAAAATCTGTGTGTGCCGTTGTTTATATAGACTGTGGATTGATTTTTGGCAACAGGCACCACAGTAATTAAGGGTAGTGCCGGACCATTATATGTTTTTCTTTTTTTATTATTAAGAAACCTTTGAGTTCAAGTGAATAAGTCTAAGAGAATGGCATGTGTCTGACAGTGTCTAAAGGGTGGAAACAAAGTAAGGCTTATATTAGCTAAGTAGAGTATGTGCATTCGCATGATCAACCATTTAATTCTGCAAACTATGAGAACTAGACAAAAGTGAAGCCACTAACAAACTAATACATTCATCAGCAACAATTTTTTTTACATAACATAAGCATGGTAGCTGTAGTAGTATAATGTTGTACCGTGTTAGCCATAGAAAGTAGTAGAAGAGTGAAGAAATCAGGTGATACCTTTTAGAGGCTGAATATATTTGTTGGTAAGCTATCGAGATTTCTCGCTCTCTCTTTTTCAGACATGATGTTATACAAGAAACTGAAAATTCACAGACTTTTTATACACAAAAGACATGGATCTTCAGAGAAACTTAGAATCTTTAAAAACAACAAAATGCAATATAAGCAGGGCCGTCTTTCCCATTGGGCAGCGTAGGCGGTTGCCCGGGTCCCCACAGACACAGGGGGCCGCCCGGGCAGCTGCCTACCCTGCCCGGTGAGTGAATACAGATAACGATCCGTTTTCCTATTGTGCCGTGCCTGCGCTTTACTCCTTACAGGGCAGTGCGGCAGTGAGATAAAGCAGGGGCCAGGCTATAATGGAACTCAAAACTCCTGTGCAGCTGGGTCCCGGCCACCTGTTGGGTCAGGGAGAGGGGGAGGGGGCGCACTGACAGAGTGTGCAGGAGATAAGGACTGAGCAGGAAGCTCCTCACAGCCTGTGGTGTTCCCCTCCTCTGCCACCTGTGTGGCCACGAAGCTGAAGTTAGTTTCTTATTCACCAGTTTCTTATTCGCGGGAAAATATTTTTTGGTTTTTAAAAAGGATAATAAACAGTAAAAGTGATCAGTTTAATAAATTTCACTACAATGGTGTGGACCGAGGAGAAACAAGTTGAAATCATCTTGGAAAACACTAACAGCTGGCATAAAATAGGCATCAAAGCAAAAACCAAATACTAAGATTCGAAGGGTTAAATAACTTTGGGCCACTGATCCCACACTGTCAACACATCAATAGGGATGCCCCACATCAAATTCAGTTTAGTGGTTCTGGGCACTAAAACTGGCATTAAAATGGGCAGACGGGCAGTTTTCACTGATTTGAATAAGTAACAGGTGTTTTTAAAGGGTTAAATGACTTTGGGCCACTGATCCCACACTTCCTTCATACCAATTTGGATGTCACACATCAAATTCAGTTTACTCCAGCCTGTCCCAAAGTGGTTCTGGGGATTAAAACTGGCATTAATTTGGGCAGACGGGCAGTTTTAGCTAACTTGAATAAGTGGTGTTTTTAAAGGGTTAAATAACTTTCGGCCATTGATCCTACACTGCCATCACACCAATAAGGATGCCCCACATCAAATTCAGTTTAGTCTAGCCTGGCCCAAACTGGTTCTGGGTATTAAAACTGGCATTAAAATGGGCAAATGGGCAGTTTTCACTGATTTGAATAAGTAACTGATGTTTTTAAAGGGTTAAATGACTTTGGGCCACTGATACCACACTGCCATCATGCTAGGAGTGATGTACCACATGGAATTCAGTATAATCCATCCTGGCCCAAAGTGGTTCTGGGCACTACAACTGGCATTGAATTGGGCAGACGGGGAGTTTTCAGTGATTTGAATAAGTGGTGTTTTTAAAGGGTTAAATGACTTTGGACCACTGATCCCACACTGCTACCACACTAAGGGGCACAGTGCAAATACCGGTCGGAAATCCCGACCGGTATTTGCATGGTTTTTGGGCCATGCACACAGCCGTTTTCGAGCCATGGACACAGCCGCCGGGGGACGGCTTTTCTCCGCGGTTTGCAGAGAAAAGCCGTTTCCCCTCGCATTAACATGTTCATATTCCGCCCGAAAACTGGTCGGAGGAATGAACATGCTCAATGTTTTTCGGTGTAAAAATCGTCCAGTGGAAAACCCATGCGCGGGTTTTCCATAGAGGTCCTTAATAAAAGTTGTCACCTGGTTTGCATATGATTTTCAAAACCGAAAAACATCTGAAAAAATGGTTGAAAACCCGTGCAGTGGGGACAAGCCCTAAGAGTGGTGTCCCAAATTAAATTCAGTATACGCACGCCTGGCCACAAGTGGTTCTAGGCACTACAACACGGGCAGTTTTCACTTGTTGAATAAGTAACTAGTGATTTTAAAGGGTTAAATGACTTTGGGCCACTGATCCCACACTGCCATCACACTAAGGGGCCATTTCCACAACGTTTTTGGATTAGATTTTGGATCCGTGTTGGATCAGAAAATTGCATCCAAAAACGCATTGGCAATCGGATCCTAAACGGCTCCAACACGCAGCTGTATGTTTGGATGCGTGTTGGATGCAGCAGGATCGAACTCTATAGTTTAAAATAGGGCCAAAAAGACGCAGTGAGACAAGCATCGGCAATCACTTGTCTGAATGTCGATGCGTGTTTCATATTAAAAGCAATGTAAATCACATTGCTTTTTGTTAGATGCGTGTTTGGGTTCATTTAGGGTCCGACAGACAGATCCAAACACGCATTGAAAAATGTATGTTCACACGGACTCAATACACTGTGTGAACATACCCTAAGAGGGATGCCCCAGCTCAAATTTAGTTTGGTTCAGCCTGGCCCAAAGTGGTTCTGGGCATAAGGCTATGTTCACATGGTGTAATTGCAGCAACGTATTTTGCCCGCAATTACACCGCGTGCTCGGGAGCGGAGGCGCCGGCGTGTACGCCGTGAATAATTTACATGTCTCTTCTCTCCCCGCTCGGCGTATTGTGTGAGCTGGGAGAGGAGACGTAATCCATAGTCCTCTATGAGAACTGTGGATTACTGTAATGTCTGGGACATTACGGCGCGAAATACGTCCCACTTTAAACCATATGAACATAGCCTTAAAGAAAATGAACACTACCATCAACACTTATTTTTTTTTTTCACATATTGTCAAGCGACATAAAGCTGTTCTTTGATTTGTTTTTTTTGGGTTTTGTTTTCTTTTTATAATTTGTTCCTCTAAGTCACAGGTGTCAAACACAAGGCCCGCGGGCCACATCCGGCCCGCGGCCTTGTGTTTTCCGGCCCGCGATCTCCCCGACTGCAGAGTCAGTCAGTACAGGGATCGGTTCCCTCCCACCTTCTCCCTTTGTATGTACTGTGCTCGGTGACCGCAGTACATACGGCGTCGCAGGGGGCGTGACGTGCCACTTTACTCACGCCCCCTGTGACGCTGGGTCTTCTCGGCGGCAGCCTCTCTGGGAGCTGCGTGAGGGCGTACGCTGCGTGACGTCACACTGCTTACACCGTACACAGCTCCCGGACTGGACCAGGCCGCACTGCACGGACAGGAGGTAAGTAGCTGTTTTTGAATTTTATAATCATTAGGGGCATCTGCCTGGCTACAGGGGGCCTACATGGGGCATCTGCCTGGCTACAGGGGGCCTACATGGGGCATCTGCCTGGCTACTGAGGGGGCTATGGGGCCTCTACATGGCTACTGAGGGGGACTATGGGGCCTCTACATGGCTACTGAGGGGGACTATGGGGCCTCTACATGGCTACAGGGGGCTATGTGGGGCATCTCCCTGGCTACCGGGGGGCTATGTGGGGCATCTCCCTGGCTACAGGGGGGCTATGTGGGGCATCTCCATTTCTATATGGGGCATATTACCTGGCTGCTGAGGGCATACTACCTGGCTGCAGAGGGCATATTACTACCTCGCTACAGGGGGCAAAAATACCTATCTACCTACATGGGCAGATATAACTGTCATCTACAGGGGGCTTTATACCCACTTATCTCCCTACAAGTAGTTCTAAAATTATGTCGACCCTTTAAGGCACACCGTGAGGCTGATGTGGCCCCCGGTGAAAACGAGTTTGACACCCCTGCTCTAAGTGCAAGACTTCCTGGCTGGTCCCTGACTTCTCTGTGAGCTCTGATAGCAGCAGTGAGAGGATTGATTTATGGTTCTTCTTTCAGACTATGGCTGGTGTTATTAGACATTACCTGACAGGAAACCCCTCACCCTATTTACCTTTCATTTACTATATTCTTATCTAATTCTGTGGAGAGAACAATAGAGCAATCACTTTCATTACCTTTTAGTTGTTATTTACACAATATAGAGACAAGTAGCAGCCGAAGTGAGATCAGTCTGCCCGGCTGTACTATAAAGTTTTCTATAAGGCTATGTTCACATGGCTTATTGTGGCGTGTATAGTACGCTCCGCAATACGCAGGGTGTATTGGAACCACGTGCTGATCTGATACTCGGCAAAATACGCTCGCAATTAGGCTAGAAAGCTCTAGTCGGACATGACATTTTATAGTGTCACATTAATCAATTTTTGACATATCGCTCTAATGACTATAATCATATATGTCACATAGGTCTGCAGTAGACTGTTGTGCAAACGACCACAGCCATGTGGAATCGCCAGTTTTAGGGTGCATTAAATGATTGTATAGTGCGCCCAAATGACTGAACCTGTCAAACATCTGGGACGGCATGTATGAAATTTGGCGCTTAAACGCCAAATTACGTGCACATAATAATAGCACAGCATGCGCCTGATTTATGAACCCGCTCTACAGATCATAATCAGGCGCATTCTAGTGTTTGTACGACATTTCTGGCTCAGGAAAACCACTTTGAAAGTGCTCTACCTGTTGCAGCTGTAATGCGGCTAGAATTGCTGTAATAAAGTTGTAAATCTATAACTTTGTACAGTTCCAGTGCACCCCGCCTCCCGCACGCCCCCAAGATCGGGCGCATTAAAAAGTGCCGCAGGCGCTCTGTAATGCACCCGATAGTGGGCGATGTAAAACTATAGCGAAAGGGGCTGCGCTGGACATTGGGCTGAACAGCCGCCAGATATCTGGCGCAGCCCTGTTCACACATGCTGCCCCTTGCGTCTGGTATACCTTGTATAGCATATTTGTACCGCATAGTTTAGACGCATGGCATAACTGAGGCGCATAGCATATCATTGCTAGCATATCTGATGCCCCTACTTTAGACGCATTCAAATGTGTCGTGCCTGGCGTATAATGCGCCTAGTTTCGGTGTACTACAGTTCATTTATATAGAGAATGGGGCGTCAACAGTTATTGGCGCAAAATACACCGAAAAAATGGTGCAGTCCTAATCGAACATGTTGCCCTTGGTATCTGCAACTAAATCAGTGGCACAAAGTCATTTAACCCTTTAAAAACGCCAGTTACTTATTCAAATCAGTAAAAACTGCCTGTCTGCCCACTTTAATGCCAGTTTTAATACCCAGAACCACTTTGGGCCAGGCTGGACTAAACTGAATTTGATGTGGGACATCACTCTTAGTATGAAGGCAGTGTGGGATCAATAGCCCAAAATCATTTAACCCTTTAAAAACACTAGTTACTTATTCAAATCAGTGAAAACTGTCCGTCTGCCAATTTTAATGCCAGTTTTAATGCCCAGAACCACTTTGGGCCAGGCTATACTAAATTGCATTTGATGTCGGGCATACCTCTTAGTGTGATGGCAGTGTGGGATCAATGACCCAAAGTAATTTAACCCTTTAAAGATACCAGTTTCTTATTCAAATTAA